>JABJVR010009345.1:0-46343 GCA_025773905.1 Chitala chitala
ATAAAAACCTTCATTTAAAAACTGCATGATGTGTTTACTTGTGTTATCTTTGACTAATATTTAAATTTGTTTGATGAAACATTAAAAACATTAAAGTGTGACAAACATGCAAAAAAATAAGAAATCAGGAAGGGGGTCAACACCTTTTCACACCTGTGTGTGTGTGTGTGTTTTGTCAGCTGAAAGCTGTTGAGCACTTAGTGAAGGGTGAAGTTGATGAATGGGCAGGAAGTCCCCTATCCTTCCCACTTCGTTTGCGTCATGCCTGGGTTCCTCACGGCTCTCACACGATGGCCCCAGCACCACAGCATTATTATTTAATAAGGGGCCATCTCAGGCTAGTAGCTAATGCAAAAACCATTTCCTTTTACACAATCAATGCTTGTTGTTCTGTCATATCCACTGCGGTCACTTATTTACTGCTTAAAAATAGTAAAAGGAAAACTACAGCCTGCCTTGACTCTATCCACCCACACTGAAGAATGAATATATATTTTGTGTTTATTTTTAAGAGCCATCCACAGCACAGCTTTTTGGTTTTCAGTGTTTCTCAGCACCTGCTTTCAGAGAACTTAAAATCATGCTTTTTGTAGATGCTATGGTAAACGTAAAACAGAAAAATTATGATTCAGTTCTCATTAAAAGATATCTTTGTTTCCCTTTCTCTGATTACATCAGATCTATCAGCAGCACTGAAATAACATTAATTCGTTTTGTTGTTTATTTGTTTACAACAATAATCATTTGCAGATATACACTGTTGCATTATTAATATGCCATTTATTTGGGTGTCTGGGAGAACCGTGAAACACATTTAAAATCTGGCAGATTTCAACATGGGCAGAATCAATCACGTCTGGTGCATCAGACATAATGTCATGCAGGCAAACTTAAGTGACACCTTGTGCGCTGGTCCATTAGGCATTAACAGATTAGCACAACTTGAAGCTTAGCAAAGAGTGGGTTCTGGACAGCCCAAAGGGCACACAAAGATCAAGCTTCCTCCAAGGATTGTGCAGGTTTCCTACCCCACATATCAAGGTGCAAATTCGATTGGGAAAAATAGTTTATGAGATTTTGGGTTTCCTGATTTGCCCCTTTTTCTGAACCATGTTACTTTGAGGAGTAACATAAATATGCAAGAGTCATGCAAGTTTACTTTTTAAGACCGCATATGAGCAGAACTGCTTGCAGCCTGCAGGAGTCCTGACAGGAAGTAAACCCCCAAAGCAGTGTTTTTTTCTCTTTTTTTTTGCCACGGCTTTGATCTCTCCCTGAAATACCCTTGTGAGCTCGCCCTTTGGTATGGCTGCGGGCTCTTAAAAGAGGATTAGCACCAACAGCCCCGCTAAGGTTAATGTAATCTGACGAAGCGGCCCTGACGCAGCGTGGCTGCGGTGGGCGCGGGTTGCTTATTCAAATGCAGGCTTTAATTATGCTAAAGGGACTGTCTGCATCTGTGCTGCGGGTCTCCGAGCAAACGGGGGTAGGCTTTTCTGCTGCGCTCTCTCGCGATTCCTCAGACGGCAATTAAGCCCTTCCAAAGGAGATTTGTCTGCCTGCATGTGTGTGCACAAGCTCAGAAGCAACCCCCCGCCCTCCCGGTGCTCCAGGGCCCATAAAATATTAATATCTGTCTCTCACTTACGTTCATTATATTTCACTTACATTCATAATCTGACTTTGTTACTAACTGGTCTTTCCTCTTTGTAATTGGTTCATCAGCACTTGCAAAAATGGGGGCTGTGAAACCCAGCTTTGCCTCTCAAAATTTTTAGCGAGTGAATCTCCTGGAGATCACAGCATCTGTGAGTGCCATTCCTAAGCCCATTTATACTGAATAAATATGTTGTTATTCTAAACCGTCTTAACGCGTGTTATAGTGGTGGTGGGAAAAAGTATATTCATTCAGTGCCAAATATGAAATTGGACTGAGTCTGTCGGTTCTGCTGCAGAAATGCTTTGTAAATAACTGCGAACAGTATGATAAATGTGGAACATACTGTTGCATATTAAGAATAATTTATTACCTCTAAGAATATGAAATATGCAATGAAATTATTTTATTGGGTGCTAAATAAGCGCGCTGAGTGGAGTATTCTGAATGGAAAAAGCTGAAGCATAAGAGCTAGGTTTTGGTCTAAGTAAAGGGAGTTTTTGGTGCTGTACTGTCATACAGCAGAAGGACACAGGGGAATGTTGGTGGTGGCCATGTGGACCAAGGGGGGGGCACAGAATTCTGGATGACTGAAGCATGTAACTACAGTTGCACTTTGAGATACATATACTGGATAATCAGATTAAAATTATGTTATATGGCAGAGAGGAGTATGTTATTGTTGCGTGTTGAAACAGGGTGACATAATTCCTCTCACCGACAACCGCGAGTGAGCCGCCTCTGATCCTCTGCAGCGATCCTCTAAGCCGCTGGAATAATGAGATGAAAGGTACGGCCATACACCAGTGTCCGCACGTCCCTCCCGCAGCGTGGCACGGCAGCTGCTGTCATGTACAGAGTGCTGGCGCTGGGGCTGCCAGCTCCTCAGCCTGCGCGTCTGGCCAACACACGGGTCCCGCGTCTGCTGGAGGCTTATGGTAGGGCCCGAGGTCACATCCTGGCCCTGCCAGTGACAGCAAGAGGCGACCGGGGTGGGGCTGGCAAACACGTTTACATGCACCCCTGCGCTCACACGTACGAATGCGTAATTTGGCCCGGTCCACCCTGATCATGTCACAGCTGGGGGTTAGGTCAGATGCCATGCACCACTGGCACAGCAGAGTTAGCACCGACTGCATTAAACACCATCAAGCTGTGCCTCTGTGGCATGTGTCTCGTCCCTGAGGCAGGTGAACAGGCGTGCAGAGAAGGAGCTGCTCCCTCGGGTTAAGCAGAGCATCCGACAAAAGATAAAGGCTATAGCTTTAAAACCAGGGGGAGTTTCAATGAGCTTAAACTGCTGTCAGTGTTGTTGTCATCAGTATTCGCTAAAGAACAGTCTGAAAATCAGGAAATCACAACGGTCAGAAAGGAAAATGGCAAACGGCAGATTCAGTCAAGACCAAAGGCGAACTACCGCTTTGTTTAATGCCAACGTGAAGCATAGTGGTGACAGTGGCAGAAGCTGCTTTATGGAATATAAATGCTGCTACACAAATTGTGGCTCTGGCACGGATGCCGCGTGCCTCCCAATGCACCCATGCATGCTGTTAGCTCCCTCTCCCACTAAGCTCTGCACAAAAAAGGTCAGCGCGCAGAGGGCACGCGCACGCAGAGGGTCACAGGCGTTTCTGTGGCAGCATACGTCAGTTTTTTATTTATTTAATTTTTTTGCATGTTTCCACAACCCTTCTCTGCTAATGAGGATGTATCCACTGTGCCTCACGGATAATGACTTCCGGTGACAAATAAATCCTGGCAGCTGTCCTCTGCCGCTGTCACTGAGCAGGCTAGACTTGCACCTCTGGAACAGACGGGGACCGGGAGGTGTGCGCAGCGTACTCCGCCGAGAGGCTGCGCGGCGCGGCTGTGGGAAGACCTGCTGTGCCGAAACCAACTGTGACAGGAGACTGTGGGCACACTCGGAAACACACCGGGCCAGATGCATTTTTGTCTTACCCTGCAGTATAAAGCTTAGACCCCAAGCAGACACAGGGACACTAAAATGGAGTGGAGAAAACTGTGCAAAATTGTGCAAGGAGGATGTGAGTAACTCCTAATGGTCTACGTAGACATAGAAACCTTTTGCTCGTAAGATCAAAGTCCTAAATGCTAATTGGCAGAAAGGGAGGGAGGGTCTGGGAAACGTGAACACGTCCTGAGTCTCTGTTCTAAGGCCACTGTGTAAATTTGTGCTCCAAGCTAGCCTGCCTTTGTTAGCAGAGCTGGATGACAGCTTGCTTTTCTCTAGCCAAGCGGCTTCCCAGGGAAGCTGCGTCCGTCCTCCCGGCTCGACGAACTTAATTCATCGAGGCGGATCCCTCACTAAAACCTGGCAGGAAAATGGATTTCTATCAGTCACACAACAAAAGGTTATCTGCCTGCACACATGATACAAGACGCTGACAGTTTAATAGTCTTATGTAAGTTTGTCTCTCGGAGGCACATTATTTTTATTTAGGCGCTTTCCTTCCTCCGGCTAGCTCCTCTCCCTCTATGTGATATCCCATATTCATCTCCCTGTGACAGGCAGACTGGGGCTGCATGGTTGTTGGGGGGTGGCAGTGTTATGGGCCATGTGGAGTAAGCTAAGGCCCTCTGCGTACACTGCCTCATGGGTAACCTGACAAGCGATTCGTGACAGCCCTGCTGCCCATGTGGATGTGGGGGTGGTTTGGGGAGCTCTCAGCCCTAAATTCCAGCTGCAGATTAACAAAACAAGTAGAGAAGCCCAGCATTGGACTACTAGCCCAGTGTACATATCACAGATCTCTCTTTGTGCGTGTAGACATCTGCGTAACCATAACAACTGAGAGTAACACTGAGACAAGGTTTTGAAAATGCACTGTAGTACCATCACATCTCCACGCGTTTCCATTTGCCCTTGAATTTTTACTTTAATATTCTTACAAAACTGTGCTACTTTAGCAGGGTTTTGAGGGAATTCACTCCTCAAAGAGGGTGGTCCATTTATCACACTTTGTTCTTTGAATTTTCACCTGATATGCGTAATACATTTAGGGTCTTCCAGGATTGTCTGTACTTCTGGTCACCATGGTAATACTGGCGACCAGAATACATTCCTTTGTTTTAAATTTCCAAGTGAAAAAAATTGTTCTGTTTTCCATTCTCTGTACCTTATAAATGTCATGTCGTACATGGCTGACTCATTCACCGTTTTTCTCCGATTTCACAAAACATCTCATGCGGTGTTCTCAAAATGAGTCTGAAAGGACCACATACGGTGCTTAAAATTATTACGGCTTCAAAGAATAATGTCATGGCATGAGAATATTGAGCTGTACTTTTGTGTAGATAATATAGATTAATTACATCAATCAGTAAGCAAGTAAGAGTCAGTAAGAGACTTGTCTGTGAAACCAGCAGAGCTCTCACCTTTCTTTACTGCATTACTGTATTGTTGAAACACTCCATTGTCTTGTTAATAGAAGTGTACAGCAGGTGCCCAGCAAGCAGTCAGCAATTGTTTGTGTAACAGACGATACCTAGCCGGCCTTGTGAACTGAAAGTTGCAGGTTCACATCCCTTGTTATTGTGCCCTTTAGCGTAATACTGTACCAAAACAGCTTAGCAAAATACCATGGCAAAAAGCCATTGTACTTGAAAGAAATGCCTTGGATAAAATCAGCCTGCTTTGTAGCTAAACAGCAACACGCCGGTGATAAACTGTTATACCAAGTGCAAGTATACATTGTACTTTCTGTAATGGTTTAGCGCTGTGCTGTTGCGTTGCTTTTTATTCACTATTTACTATTTATTATTGAAAATAGAGCACTGGTGAATTCCTGGTCAGCATCACTCCCGTCTGCCAGACTCTTGCAGATATCCTTCCTCAGAATGCACAATACGGATGCAAGCAGAACCTTATTATCCAGAACTTTGAATGTCAGTAATCATAATTAAAATCACAGTAAGAAGGAAAAATACCATAAGCTTCAGCTCTGAATTAGATAATGGACCAATGCAGTAATAATAATAATATATATATATATATATATATATATATATATATATACAAATGGGCTCTAGAATTTAAAAAATATAACAAATTACAATAGAAAGCCTATAAATTTCCATGCTTCTAGTGATGGTGGCACAGGTGATAACAGATATAGATAGCAGCTCCAGCAGTTCTGCTCTCCCTTATCGACAGTGTTGTGTCTGCCAGTGGCTCTTCATTTCATTGTGGCACATCTGTGGCAATCTCTAATTCCCGATCCACCCCCAGCCCCAGCGGCATTCGCTTTCTGGTCAATGGGAAAAGGAACCTAGGGAATCATTAGGATCGAGAGGTGTAACACAAAGCAAAAATCAATAAGCAAAGCCAGTCTTAAATAATGCGCTGATCACACGATACGCCCCGCCTGGACTGCGCTTTTCCGATCATAGCACCGTCAGCCGTCCATCACAAAGCAGGGTGGAGAGTGAAAACAGATTGTGAGCTGTCAGTAAAGTTGGGTGCACATGAGACTGGCTGTTTGGAGTATGAGCTAAAATATATATATAAATAAAAAGGAGTGGTGGATATGAAGCAATACTACTCTACTTAGTATGTCAGAACTGCACTCAATACTGTGCAGTTGGCAAGATTGATAGACTATTACAGTACTTATGAGGGGGAAAAAAACATTGATTTTTTTGTATTTTTTTTTTTGCTGAATATGAATATGATCTTAATATGCTATATTTTAAAAGGGCTATTACTGCCTTTAGTGTCTGGGCTCCTAAGTGCCAAATCAATTCTCATTTGGCTCATCTTCACCTGGAGATCACGAGGATGTTATGCATTGCTTTTATCCCTTATTAATATTGCATATGAGTAAGTACCCCTGGCAGGATATGGAGGGGCAAGGTAGAGCCAGCTTTCCTTTCCTATTCCAGGATGCTGGTGATGAATGAAGCAGGGGTCTGCTGTCCCCATTTAAACTTCTAAAAGCCCATTGAAATGACAGGGAAGAGGGAGGCTTTTTAATATTCCAAGAACCACACCCTGTCCATCCAGCAAAGTTAGCACAGGAGCAGATGTGATCCCAGACAACGGCTGTGCGCCACAGTTGGCCACAGTCCCCCATGAGGCCATGTCTCCCCATTGCGACAGACAAGAAATGTGCATCGGAGTAAGGAGGCTGCAACCAACACTGTTAACCTACAGTATAATGGCGCAAGACAGAAGACGAGCATGTTTTTGATTCTGCCCTGCTCTCTCTTCCATACAGTAGCTGCGCGTGCGCTACAACCCGTAACAGCTTTGTGTGCAGGGTACACGTGCACTATACAGTGCTTATAAAACAAATGGAGACAGCTGCCAGAACGGTAGTGTCTGAAAGCATTCGCTCCGCTGAGTGAATTTAACCAAGCTATTCAGAAACAGGACCACTTTCAGAGCTGCACAAAATCAAAAGGCATGCTATTCAGGTGAATTGCCTTCAGTGTATGACTTCAGCAAGCACGGAGTTAGTGAATGAACGAGAGATAGAGAGAGTGTACTTGGCAGGCTATGGTGTTCATAAATTACTTTACAGACACTGTAAATACATTTAAGGATATAGTTTGACCACCTTTACCATTTATACATATTTATGAAGTATGGTTCTGAACAGAACCCGCCTTAGTAAAGTAGGTTATAAATAAAATCATTACTCAGTAAATTAACTGTAATTCACAACGGGCCACGAAATCAGCAGGCCCTACAGATTTTCTCTCACGTGTAGTTGTGCCCTGCACACTATAAGCAAAGTAAATGCAGGATTTGATGAGTACAGACAGGCTGAAGGTCTGAGGGAGAACTGCTGTACCCAGTACTGTGGGAACGTGTGACTGGCATGCTGTGCTGGCCATGCGTGTTTGAGAAGAGGAGATTCCTTCATGTGATGCTCTTTCATGTGACGCACAGCTGTGTGCTTGTGTGTTCCCGTGGAGCTGGTGATACCGGCAACATGCTCACACTCCACATCACGCTAAAACTCGAGAGTCTTCTGCATTTGCAGCCTCCTTAAACTGAAGAAGAGGCTCGGACGCACGTGATTATGGCTCTGTGTTTCTCGCGGATTACAGTCGCGTGAGGATTAATTACATCCGATTTCCACCCGGAGCGCCTTTGTGTGTCATCGGCTCCGTTCGGTTTGTGCCTCTCCTATCCGGGGTGCCACGGAAAATGTATTCTGAGCACTTGTAGCATAAATTTAGACATGGTTGGACAGTCTCATTTTTCACACCGAGAGTCGTTCTGCAGAGAGAGGCGCAGGCAGCTGCTGGAGCGGCCCTGGCGCAGGGGCGGTGATTTACCCCCGCACCATGCCATGCCGCACTCAGAGCTGCTCGCTTTAATGGCACAGTTTATTAACGTCAATCTACCTGTCATGTCAAAACGGCGGTTGTAGTAAACAAACACTGTCCTTCTTATTACCTGGGAAGCACCTTGAGAATTTTTATTTCATTGCGATATACAGTCCTGTCGAGTTTTTTTTTCCTTCTAAAAATGAGAGGTTTTTCTTAAGATGAAATGTCAGTTTTAACAATAGATGACAGATTAAGAATTACACTTTTTTCTAGCTGTTTTGCACATTACTGCTAACAGTGTTATGGGTGGCCTGAGGCCTAGCTCATGTAGCATACAGTACAAGACAAGAGTAAACCCTGAACAGGGTGTCATCATGGTTTTATTTATACACACACACACACACACACACACACACACTCCCTCTCTCTTCTCTGTCTGTCTGTCTGTCTCTCTCTGTAATGGTACTTTAGAGCTCCCAATGTACATACATCTATGGCTGTGGGAGGAAACTGGAGCACATGGAGTAAATCCACACGTGCGTGGGTAGAACACAAACTTCACACATGCACAGTGCCAACACTGCACAGGTGAGATAAGATAAAACCTTTCTGCGTGCTTCTCTCTCTTACGTGCATCTTTAATCACATTTTAGTTTAATAAGGTAAATATTCCTCCACCTCCCCAGCCCTGCCTTTTCCTGTCAGTTTGTCTTCTTTCCCCTTTGTCGTCTTAATGAATGCTCTTCTCTGCCTAGAGCTGCATTTGCTGCTTGCAGCCACCTTACATATTTACATCAGAGAGATGTGGCAGGGAACATACCATAACGTTCAAGGAACTGTTTGTAGGCTCCATGGTAACAGACAACATGCTATCCTGAACTGCTTCCTCCTCCTAGTGATGCAGTGTTAAGAGCCACCAGTTGCCTTGCTGAGCAGGGCGCAGAAGGTCCAAGTAGTAAACAATATGGAATGTCAGTGAGGAGTCAAAATATGAACTTCTGAAGATGTTAATGATGACACAGAAAAGCTAGCTTGCAAAATGTAATGTATTTTATATGACCACAGCTTGATTTTAATGGACAACCTTTGGAGGCATGAGTCCAAACTCTGAGGTATTTGGGTAACAAACATATTTAACATAATGTCATGACACTCTTTTGCTGTTCATTACATCAGGGTCCAAGGTTAAAATTAAGAACAGTTAGGGGCACATTACAACACACATACTTATTTAAATTACGTATTTAAAATACAGGTGGTACTGGGACCTGTGACACAGGTCATATGAAGACTGGACAAGTTGTTATGGGACAAGGAAATAACAACAAAGAAAGGACAGACATTCTGATTATGTCAAATGAGTATAGAAAAACTCAAAGAGTTATTTACTAACCAGTGCAAAGACCAGTGTTTTCATTATGCAGACATAATACACATCTACATAATATAGAGGAAAAATGAAATTGAAAAATATCCTGGGACTTGAATACCAAATGTTGTGTGATTAAAAAAAAAAAAAATCACCGTGAAACATGCTTAAAGAACAGGTGGGATAAAATAACAGCAATGCAAACTAATTAACATTTCCAACTTCAACAAGAGCAAAGTAGTTAAAAATCAGCCATGTACAAACATAAAAATAGCTTACGTTTTATGTATATGATTGTATAATTCTGTAACAATGCATTAAGTTTGTAATTACGCCCTGACGTACTTCCTGTTAAAGTTTAACTTTTGACGTACATTGGCAGCAGAAAGTATTTAATTCAATGAACATTCCCTCAAGGTTAGGCAAACGCTCAATTCTGTTTGAAGTCTCAGAGAGACATATTAAGTCATCTAAAAATCAGTTCTGTGAATTATTAAAGAGTGATACCTTGCATATTTGCATTTTAACACCATAAGCTATAAACAGCCAGTGCTTTGATGTGTGAAGGAGCAAACACACAAAAATAAAGAGACATAAAGTTGCTGTACAGGTTAACTGCGCTCCTTTACCTGAATTAAAAATCCATTGTTCAAAACAAAGACACCTGCTATTTAAAGCCTTAAAGCCTTGAAGTAGAAGTAAGGGGAAGTGGGTTCCTGGACACGTCTTCCAGTTCCAGCAGTGGTACATAGTGGGAATGTACTAGTAAGTAAATATTTCCCTTGGTGCCTTCTACTGGGTGATGTGACATTAGTAAGAGAACAGCTACGTTACTCTGCCTTTGGTGAACCATGTCAGGTCTAATACGGGAACATCAGGTGATATGTTTAAGCTGAACCAGTTAATTTTCCTTATTGTTAAGACAGAAGACTGTCCACTGCAAACACTTAGAAATGCACTGTAATTAGAGTCATTTCTGTCTGTTAGGACATTGTGAAGGATGATTCTGCCGACCATAGTGACCACAGCCTAAGTGGTATCTCTGACAGAAGTTATCACAGACAGGGTTCGACACTAAACCTCTGTTCTCAAAGTCCTTAGAGGCCAAACCCATCTGAAATAAAATCATTGCAACCTTTGCACTTGCATCTTAAAAATAGCACGCTTCACTTTTGGGGTCAGGGAGCAAATGGTTCCCAGGGAGAGGGTCAGTGATTATAGTCAGAGTCTTGCCCTTCCAATCGATTTCCTGACTTCACCGGGAGCCCAGTGGTTCATGTTCTGTCTGCATGGACCCAAGGTGACACAAGCGGAACCCGCACCTGCAGAAAGGGCAGTGCAAGGTCAAAACGGCTGGAGCAGCTTATACATTTTAACATCTTCTCCTCTGAAGTGCAGCATGGGGAAAAAACAATGTGTCAGGACGTTTTAAATGGAGAAAAAAAAGGGCGCTGAGCCCAACTCCACAAACCTTTAAAACAAGTGTAAGATTGTAGGCTCTCTTTGTGCCTTTTCAGAGATGAAGAGCAGGGCTTTGATGAACTCTTGGAGTTGGCCCTGCTTTTCAAATCTGTTATTTCAGTTCAGAGAGCCTGTCAAAAACTATAAAAGCAGACAAAATAATGTGTACGTCCTCAGCAGTCCTTCATACTTTTACTATACATGAGAATCATGTAAATATGCTGCAGTTGTTTCTCTGGGGCTCTTTTAACTACAAAAAGGGTCTAGAAATGTGTATATCAGTTATTCCATTTGATTACATTCAGATTGTCCCTATTTGAAAATCAGCAGTTGTAAGTCACTTTGGGAAAGTTACTGGACACCTTGCCAAGCCAAGTGCCAAAACACCAGCAACAACAAGAAAATAATAATAAACTGAAAGCTTATCACCAAATAGTAATGTGCCTTCAAAAACACATAGTGTTATGTACAGTATTCACTGTTACAGAGTTATGACCAACAAAAAGAATTAAAAGTAAAGTGCACACGACTCCAAGGCTGACTCTAACATAAAGCTCTGTTCTTATTCCAGGTCTGAGAACTACACTCTTTCTCCAGCAATGTCTTGAATGAGAATGATTTTCACATTTTCACACCAGCAACACACCATTGCTGCATACCTAAAAAGACTGGAGTTTTATTATTATTATTATTATTATTATTATTATTGCAACACAGCAACAATAGAATCACAGGAGGCCGAGAATACTTTAGTTTCACATACTATGGTCCAATTACTGTGTCTAACACATTCTGCACATTGCAAGATCGCATCTGAGCTAATGCTTTGTCACAACCCTATTACAAAATTAAACCAATGGAACTATCACTGCAGTCACTGAGGTGATTAATGCACCCTGCAAATACAGACAGAAATACTTTACTGTACATTAACAGCTACGGGGTAAATTATTACATTGTAATGAAATTTGTCTAACCTCAAAAGCACTAATGGAAAAAATAGAATTTGATAGTGAAAATGGGATAAGGCTTGTGAGAATGGAATCTATTAACACTGTCAAACTTTATAGGAAAGCTATCACACTATAATGAGAAATGCCAAGTCCAGCACTGCTGTAACAACTCTGGCATTGCTAAAACGGTGTGATAATTTCATTGCCCCCCTCCCCCATCCAAACCGTCCCGTGTTATTACCGTGGAGCAGAGGGGGACGCTTCTCTGTTCACTATTACATGGAATTGCACCTTCTGTTCAAGTCCAGCACATACCGCCTTTTTTCACAGTGCCGGGAACTGAAAGCAAGTCTGAATTCACACTGCACGGCACAATTGCAAGGTAGCCCTTGGCAAAACACATCTTATCTTAGAATCTAATTGAGTCTATTATACTGCAGGCTTTTGGCTGTACTTTTAATGCTCTCTGATAGCCACTCTCTCTGTGTCAGTTCTTCTTCTAGTGCAACCTTTCTATTTCGTCATTGGCTATTTTCCTCCGTCCTTCCCCCCAGAGAGAAGGCGGGTAGAAAAAGAGGTTAAAGGAGAATGAAAATATTCCTTTCTCTTCCCCTTTCCTCTTCCTTCGCAGACAGCACGGTGTACTGCTGTAGGAAATGAAACCTGCCTGACAATCCACACGCCGGCAGTGACATTTTGACGGCTAGCGGGCTAGCCAAACACTTCGGTTAAGGATATCATTTACAGTAAATGAAAAGTTCATTCAAAACAAGAAAAGATAACATACAGCAGCAAACTAAACAGCGAATTCTCACGTGTTTCAAACTATGGGTGAGGTCAGGTGAACAAAATTATGTTTAACGGGTGCACCTGTCACATCTATAGCGTGATTGAACATTTTTTAATTTGATGTTTTATTCTATTGACTTATTGTTGAATTTAAATGTTATTTGGTCTGATTTTATGCTTATTTCCTTGTAATTACTTGTACAGCACTTTGGACGACACTGTATTAAATGTGCTATATAAATGAAAATGACATTGACATGTATTGATGATGTGGTAACTACTGAGCGACTGTCGCCAAACTGTGACTCGGAGGCTGCAATTGAAGCCCGCCGTCGCATTCCCCGAAAGCCCTAAATACTGTACACAGCGGAAATGGGCGGGCAGCGGGTGGTAAACCCCGCACCGCACCTCTGACAGCAGATTAATGGGCGGGGCTCAGTGCGCTAATTAGCCACGTGGCACCGTGTCAGCCGCTCTGCCACATGTACCGCACCATCACCAGCCACGGGCACAGCATCTCTTCTTTTGTAGCAGACAACGGAAGGCTGAATGTGGTTGGACACCTGATTAAAACAAAAGTATTTTTTATTATTTTTTTCCTCGTTTTCTTATACTACGGCTCGGGCGACGTGACATTGGAGAACACGAGTCGAAAAGCACAGCGTGAATAATGTCCCTTTCTGGCAGCCTGCAGCACGTACGTCGAGCTGTGAGCAGTCGATCTCTGCTCGGGGAAGGCTGGAGCCCCGGCAGTCTGGTGGGGACATAACTTATCCCCCCATGAACAATGGCACCGTGAAATTGGGCAATATTTAAATGTCTGTGCCCGATTTTGTGTATGGATGTGCATTATATATTTTGCAGACATCTCCGTTTTATTTAGTACTTGCTACTGGCTTGGAAACGATAAGAGCGGTGGATTACAAATAAATCAACTTACACTCTTTAAAGGCTTTGCGTTTTGTTGCCCTATTCTGAGCGAGTCTAAAAATAGAAGCCCATTTCAGACTTCCTTTTCATCAACAAAGGATCGTGCTGAGCATATCATTTTCCCACCATCCACCTTGTCGTGAGACTCCGGACTTCATCATTTTTGATTTCCTAATGTTCCTGTGGCAGACAGCCCTGTATTTAGGACGGATGACCATAACCCCTGAGGATGTCTTAGAGAAAAGCCTGACATATATGATCAAAGCTCAGAACCATATATAAATTTAATGTAACAGTTTTATTTCAAAGTGAAGTTGGAGGTTAATCTGCGTTTAATGTTATTTTCCTCCATTAAAGGTTTCACTTTGAAAAAAAAAGTAGAACAAAAGACTCCAGGGCAGTGATTCTGGGGCAGTTTGTTTTACATTTTCTTCTTTTTAAGCATGACGGTTAAGAAGACGTTAAGAAAGGTGCAGCAAAGAATTGTCTGGAAGTTGAATCATGTACTCCTGGACTTCTTTATTCTTGGTAGGAACGTTTCACTACTCATCCAAGTAGCTTCTTCAGCCTGAGTCAAAACTGGTCAACGTGGATTATAACATGCGTACAGTAATGAAGTACAGGCTAAGTGAAAATGTGGTGTGTGGCACTATATGAACAAAAAAGTAAACGTACTGAACACTATTGAAACTGGTTTAGAAGTGACTTAACACCTTAGCTAAGAAAGCAGCAGTACAATTATTAGAAAATAATTACAAAGCAGTTAAATTACAGTTATTGGTTTATGCAAAAAAATGTTGAATATTCATGCTATCACATTAAAAAATCGATGTAAAGTCTTTTTTTTGTGCCATGCATAATAATTTAGGATAGTTTATTTACTAATTTTGATGTTCATTCTTTTGTATATATCCATCACCTTATCTTTGCAACAGATTTTTTTAAATCACAAGTCTGAACAATATAAAAGACTTTCATTATTCCATGTTTGGTGTTCCTGTCTATTAAATGAATATGTTTCCTTGGCTTTTTGCTAGGAGGATCTGCAAATTGCATTGAATGTGTTTATTCGTATATCAAAAGATAGAAAGGAAATGCTATAATACACTCTTCTGAAGTACAACCATCAAAGATCCTACCGTGAATAGAAAGTGCTATATTGTGACCATCTCAGACAATGAAGAATTTGCTTTTAAAGTTTATATGCATGGGGAGCTTGTTTAATGGTTTGGTATTAGATTTTTATTTTTTTTTTGTATGTGCAACCTATTAACATGAGCTGATCATTGCCAACAAGCAGCTGTTTGATCAAGTCACCCACTGACAAATATCATGTACACCACAACAGAATACACTGCAACAACTCGGAATGTTAAATCTTGGTTCTGTGTTTTCTGCTTGAAAACCAGCTCATTTATAGCAGATATATTTTTCTTATCAACCAGCCTAATCAAAATGGGCTCTTAGCTGCTCCAATAATGACTGTAGAAGAGACATAATAGGCTTTTGGAAGTGGTTCAAATCAGATATAATTTTTTGCAGCTTTTTCATATAATAAGCAAGGGTAGAAGGGCACTGCTGAGGGGCATGCGTTAGGGAACAATGTGACTGTGCTGTCCTGTAAAGGGCGATCCAGGCTCTGCATTCCACAAACTGCTGTAATGTGTCAGACACAAGATCACCATTCACATTAATGGACTGGATGTTTAGGAACTTGCTGGCAGCATGTGAGTCTGAGAATGTGGAAAACACAACACTCTCACTTTAGATTTGGCTTTTTCATTTTGTGGTACATTTTCTGTGTATTTCTTATTGTATAGCACCATATTTTCAAATTTGGAACTACAATTTTTTCCCCACAGAATCCTGTTCCCCGTTACTTCAATAGTAAATGTACAAATTTTGATGTCCATTCCATTTATTAGTTAGAATTACGAAGAGCTCTGAATAGCGTAACCTTCATTGTAACCACCCTGTATATTCATTCTGAATGGCACAGAGAATGGCCATTTTGAATGGCATCCATGGCACACAAACATATCAACACTGAGTTCTAAGACTTGTTGGCAGTCACAATGAAAACACAACTTCACATGTCCTACTGCAGATTTGAGATGATGTCTTTTTACATGCACTGCAGACACTTCCTGTTAATTGGTCAAGTAAGGATTTAGCATTTTGTTTCAAAGCTCAAACCTAAATATGAGTTTTCAAACTTTAACTATCATAACCCCTTCACCCACTGAATTGGCACCTGACTATATTCGTTAAATACATCTCTATCAAGAATAAACGCTGTATAAAGTCTCTGTGTGGAACACTACGGTGTTACATACAGCAAGTTTTCACCATGAACTATAACACTTCTACTTACATGCTCACGATTATACCCTGATCCTCGTGGTTTTTACGGGATTATTAAGCAGTTATTATGATTCAAGTCACTCAAAACAAAAAGAATAATTGATATTTAAATTTGACTCTAAATTTCTAATCTTATCATAGCTGTCCTATGTCATAATACATCCAAAGAGGAAAATACCATCTGACTTTATCTGTAAATAAATAACAATATATTGTTAAAATCATTTTTTAATTCCTGCTTAAATCACCCATAATTGAGCCCTTAAAGATTATAGATTATATATTACATCAATATAAAATCCACTGCAGTGCAATTGACCCTAATACACATAAAATAGAACTATTCATGGTAAAGACAGAATCCTATATGTAACAAACTTATCCCAGATGATCAGATTCAACAGCAGTTTGTTTATCATAAGGATTAAATTAAAAATGCCATGCCTGTCTTTTGGGGTATGACATGGTGACTTCAGTAATGCAATCCGTTTTGTTTATTTGATCTTTTCGTCTGTTTATCTTCTCATTGTCTGCACTGTACACAAATGTACATGCAGAGTGTAACAACAGAGAAGAAGTTTCCCCTTGGCTCAGACCTCAACAGTGCGGTCCAGACACGCATTTCCTGTCTGTTTATCACTAATACCGCACAGTGTTAGAAGCGGCTTTAACAGACATAAAGCATCAAAATAATTCCCTCCGATTCCTTCTTTTTTTCCTTCTGTTTCTCAGAAACCTTCATTCTATCTCATACTAGGCATCTAGGTTTTCCAAGCCTGGAGCATGTCACAGAAAATTCAGGGCACAAGAGCAACCGTAAGCAAACTGCGAGGCTGTCTTGGATAAAGCTCAGATTAGCGCGTGTAAACTGTGAGACGACCTGAATAAGGTGCACATTAATGTGAAATTCAGCTGTGCGTTACAGTAAACAGCCTATTGTGAAAGAGCCTTTCTACACCTGGTGTGATGACCTGAAGACAACATGAATAATGAAACTGCTAAGTAATTAGAAATTAACAGTTATGATGCAAAGGTAAATAATTATAAATAAATGATTTGGTGTAAACAAAATGAACTTAAACCCTTCCAAATTATTTAGGTAATTATCCAGTGGTAATTTCTTTGGGGTCCAACTAGAGTCATGTATTAGTCGGTTCTCAACCATAGATTAATGCTAATTAGCAAACAAAGACTTGCTCTTTGTGATCTTCCACATGCTGCAGTGTAGCAGTGATGCAGATAGGTGTAATTAGTTTTACCCCTTACTTCAGCAAAAAAAAAAAAAAAACAAGTGTGCTTGCATGAAGTTAGTGTTAAAGGACACGGTCACAGGGGAGATGCAGTCGCCCTACAATTCTGACGTATCAGATCTCTTGTTTTTATCAAGACCTGGAGAAAAAAAATTGTACAAGATAATTCTGTGTTTTTCAAATTGTGCTTATGTATGGTTAACACAGCCTACAGCTTCAAACATTTATGTACATTTTAAAAACATAACTAACACAATGTAAAAAATTAAAAACTAAAGCCATTATGAACTGGTCTTTGCTTATCGATACCTTAAACACATTCTTTTAGCTTTATGAATAGGTGTACCTGATGATAAACTATAAACTACATGGGTCTACTAAGCAGCACTCATGCCATTTTGAAGTGATGTGAGTTTCCATACATTGTTTTGTACTGTATGAAAAATACCAGGCATCCATTGTTTGCTTCCGATATTGGATGATGCTCAAAAAGGGCCAGTCCAGTCCTTTCGCTAACATAACACAACTGGTTATCCATGATAACTTTGTTGTTGGCAAAAAATAAAACGTTCTTTAATGTTTTGAGAAAACAGTGCTTCCAGTTGATGTGCACCATTATTTTCTCATGATGTTAGTCAGCTCTCATTAACGTTAAACTTTATGTGCCAACCAGACGCCATTCCACAAGACATGAAGACGACCGCAAGTAGCCAAGAAGATGGCTTTCTCAGTGCTCTGACACATTCAAAACAGCAATAGCTGAAGTCGAATAAAATTTTTAAAATTTCAATATATTCTACTCTGGCTGCTCTGATTGTGTTGGAACGATGTATTTAGTGGTGAGAATAGTTTCTTCACAGTGACAATTACCATGGAGAGGAGCAGCAGATGAAAAACTGAGGAATAAAGAGGGGGGGTGATTGCAAAAGAAACAGTGGTGAGACACGGCCTTGAAAATTGCTTATAATCCCACCTCAACGGTCAATTTAGCTTTCTGATCAAACAATTATCTTTTATTACGCAAAATTCAACAGACAAGATGTGTGGGGGTAATAAGGCTGTGGCTCACAATAATTTTCTGAGCCCCTGCTTTATGTTGGCAAATTGTTCGAGAGGATTGGGCAAAAGTTGATAATAGACACTGATTATACCAGCACAAGAGAGGAGGACAATGAAATATATAACATCACATTGTCAGGATGACAGATGCTCCGTGAAAAGCTGTCTGCAGAACTCACCTCTGGGTAAATAAGCTGCAGCTCGGTGCTTGCCTGTCCAGGGAGGCCATGGTGAATGATGAGCACGGACTGCTGCCGCAGACGAAGTCCCCAGCAGACTCGCGCTCTCTTCGGTCCGCTGCAGCCGTTTCATGATTTGAGCGATTGATTTGCCACTTTTTTTTTTTTTTCTCGCTGCGTCAGTCTTGAGACATTGATTCCTGTCTGAGACGTGGAGCTGAATGGAACCCAAATTTTAAAAAGTACTTGTCACCACTTCACAAGTCCTCCCCATGTGTTTCCAATGTTGGTAAATTAAAAATAAATGGGCTTCAAAAATGTGCGGCTGCAAGTTCGTGCACAGAAGTGCGAGAGACGTGCGTCTCTGAGGTTTTGCACGCGGTCGTGTGTCACACTTGTAACTTGTCACACTCCTGATCAGCCGTGTCTTATGATAAGTCCTGTGTTTAAATTTGAACGAATAGAGTGCAGGGAAATCATTAGCATTTCTTCATAACAAAGTTACTTTTCACCTGTGTACTGATGTACACTCTACGTTATTAGGTTCGTCTTGCTAGTACTGGGTTTAGATCCCCCCTTTTGACTTTTCATAGCATAGATTCAGTAAGATGCTGGAAACAGTCCTTAGAGATCTTGGTCCATATTGATATGATAACATCACGCAGTTCCTGCAGATTTGTTAGTTACACATCCATAATGTCAATCTCCTGTTCCACCACATCCCAAAGGTGCTCTATTGGATTGAGATCTGGTGACTGTGGAGGCCATTGGAGTAAAGTGAACTCATTGTCATGTTCAAGAAACCAGTCTGAGATGATTTTTGCTTTGTGACATGGGGAGTTATCCTGCTGGAAGTAGCCATCAGAAGATGGGGGCGTTGTGGTCATAAAGGGATGGACATGGTCAGCAACACTACTCAGGTAGGCTGTGGCATTTAAACGATGTGCAGTTGGTACTAAAGTGTGCCAAGAAAACATCCCCACAGCATTACACCACCACCACCAGCCAGAACCTTTGATACAAGACAGGATGGATCCATGCTTTCATGTTGTTTGTGCCAAATTCTGACCATCCGAATGTTGCAACAGAAGTCGAGACTTATCAGACCAGACAACATTTTTCCAATCCTCTGTTCTCCAGTTTTGTTGAGCCCATGCAAATTGCAGCCTAGGTTTCCTGTTCTTAGCTGACACGAATGGCACCCGGTGTGGTCTCCTCATGCTGTAGCTCATCTGCTTCAAGGTTCAATGTGTTGTGCATTCAGAGATGCTCTTTGGCATACCTCAGGTGTAGCCAGTGGTTATTTGAGTTACTATTTCCTTTCTATCTGCTCAAACCAGTTTGGCCATTCTCCTCTGACCTCTCGCATCAACAAGGCATTTTTGCCCAGAGAACTGCAACTCACTGGATATTTTCTGTTTTTCCAGACCATTCTCTGTAAACCCTAAAGATGGTTGTTTGTGAAAAATCCCAGTAGATCAGCAGTTTCAGAAATACTCAGACCAGCCCATCTAACACCAATAACCACACCATGTTCAAAGTCACTTAAATCACTTTTCTTTCCGATTCTGATGCTCAATTTAAACTTCAGAACATCACCTTGATTATGTCTACATGCCTAAATGCATTGAGTTGCTGCAATATGATTGGCTAATTAGATATCTGAGTTAACAAGCAGTTGAACAGGTGTACCTAATAAAGTGGCCAGTGACTATATATTATACATTCTCAGTGTTTCTTGATAAATTCTTGAGTTTGACAATTAAAATGTTTTTTTTTTCTTGTTTTTAAAAAGCCTAGAGGTACTTTCATTTGCGTTACCTTTCTGTCTGTCTTTCTTTGGGCTTGGGCTCCATAGCAACAACTCACAATTCCTGCACGGAAAAATCCATGATAATATGTCCATGGCTGCAGAAATCTGACTTCATGTGAAGTCTTTGATCCTGATACTTCAGCGGTGGTTCATAAAATGATCAGCTAAGTGTTGTTTTGCTTCCCTGGTGCCTACTGCTCCTCTGGCTAGAAATGCCATGAAGGACTCCTGCCAGAGACAAATAATGAGCTGTTCTTCTTCATTCTGCTGAATTTACTCTTAAAATAACATCAGCCTTTAATTTAAGAAGGAACAGTGCATGAAGTAGCCCTTATTCCAGATTTATTTACCTCAACAGTATGGCGTTTCTGTGAGTTTGCGGGCAGAAAGAGACAAAGAGCAACATTTTTCATCTTGTCTTTTTTCCATGACCTTTTCCTCGTTCTTATAACACATGATAAAGACTGTGCAGTAACCCTGTGCCTCATGATGAAGGAAGACAGGGGAACTGAAAAGGCAGTGGTGCAGCGCTTGTGGCTGAGTGAAGGCAAGCAGGCTGCCCTGCTATCCGCATCCTGTATCTATCACTGTGGGCCCGACACTGTGAAGTCTCAAGGTGCTTGAGAATGTCAGATTTCTGGCTAATGGATCCAGAAATAAATCCCATAGGTTCCCTTTTCCATGCTGGAAAACCACAGCCCTGTTTAAAGGAGGCGTTCTGCAGCTTGCAGCCTGCACTTGGTGCCAACAGTACAGTGGTAGCTTTTTTTGTATTCTTTGAATTATGGCTGATCTAAGCTATTTTTACTGCTAAGATGACATCCTGTGAGCAAAGTATATAAAAGAATGTATTCTAGCCCAGGAAAGGCTATCGTCAAAGACCTTTAAAGTATTGCCATAATTTTCTTTAAAATGTTTCTAAAATTTCATCTACAGCAGCTGGGCATAATCCACCAGATATTCGACAGAACGAGAAGAGACACCCATTTATAACAAACATTGCTTTAAATAATCCTGTTATCCATGGTTAGCTTGAAATGGCAGCTAGCTTCAACATTTATCTGCAAGTTTAAAAAATTTGATCGGAACGAAAAGCATAAAAATTTTTTTATCCACCTCTGATGACATTGCTTTACTAAGCGCAAGGATTAGCCTTTGACTATCTGCAAAAAATAACAATAATAACAATAATATCTGAATGCGAGCAAGGTTAAACAGAGCCCCGTTAATTTTCTCAGCATTTTTAAAGTGCCAATCATTTGAATAAAGGATAACTTTGTGCAGTTCAGCTGTTTTTCACATCATGCCCACATGCCAAAAATGGTGCTGAAGTTTTCTGCAAGGAGTGTAAAACCCATTCACCAGGCTACTGAGACCTTTTTGCCATTCTGAAAATGCTTAAACCATGCTGCAAATCTGCACCAACATGGATCTGTCTGATTTACCAGTTTTTTTTTTTATGTACTAAAACGTGGTTCATGGTAAATCCCTTAGCGGGTAAAAGGTAAAAAAGAGAAGATGTAGCCAAACGTGTTATTCAGACTAGACCACTCCACAGGCTGTTATTCAAAGAGAATTCAACTGAACTGCTTTGAATATACATGTTAGTATATTTTACATATTTCTGCTTTTGCTTTTATAAGGTGGCACAGTGGCGTGGTGGTTAGCACTGTTGCTTTGCACCTCTAGGCCTGGGGTTCGATTCCCACCTCGGGTCTGTGTGCGTGGAGTTTGCATGTTCTCCCTGTGCTTGGTGGGTTTTCTCCGGTTTCCTCCCACAGTCCAAAGACATGTAGGTTAGGTTGATTGGTGTGTTTAAATTGCCTGTAGTGTGTGCCCTGTGTTGGGTTGGCGCCATGCCCTACACCCTATGTGTTCTGGGATGGGCTCCAGGCTTCTCTGCAGCCTTTAAAAGGATGAAGTGGTATAGAAGATGACTGACTATATATATTGAAACCACAGTATGAGCAAAGATTTCTTAACGTGCCTAACCCTTATACATGGGAGGGATCCTTCTCCAGTTTAACCTTGCTTCCTCTTTAATTACTTTGTGTCAACCTTCCACAGACATATGAAACAAAGCAGAGGTTAAACACCATTAGCAAGTGTCACTTAATTAGAAAAAAACTGAAACTCATAATTAGGTGTAAGCATTTTACTGCAAAATTCATAGGACAGGAAGTTAAGGAACATCTCGATTACTATGAGTGTTAAGGATGTCCCTGATGGGACATAAAGGCAGATATGCACCAGGCACCTAGCTAGCACGGTGCTAAGTAATCCTGCTGCTCTCAGTCTTTGTCCCACCCGTCCAGCAGTCTCTGAACGTGTGGTGGACATGTGCCTCACTGGCAGATTAATAAGCTGTTTAACGGCATGACCGTTGAACAAGCAGGCCGATTATGAGAGCGGCGTCGCACGTCGCTGCTCGTCATTTGCTGCTGCGCGGCCCTTCCTTGGTGGCAGCTGCGCCGACGTCTGACAAGTCTGCCAGTTGAGTCAGCAGCGCCATCAAAGAGGCGTGAGGGGAGGGGGGGTTTGGGGGATGGGAGGCAGCACTGCTAATTAATTTGTCTTATGAGTGACGGGTAGAGGAGCATTAGCAGTAACTTTCTTTCGGTAAAAAAATATATAGATTTCACAGATCGGTTTGTATTTCCAACCCTTGTTTGTGCATCTCATTGCGGTCTGAGGCCTGGGAGCCTGTCATTATCCTTATTATTGTGAGTGGATCACCCAAGTCAACATTGTTATCAACGTTGTACATTTTACTTGAGAGGTTCACATCAAGTTGCATTCTCAAAGGCACAGAAGCAGAGCTCCCCTGAGGTTGGAAACAGAGCCCTTCAACTTAAAAATGCAAACTGCTAACTGGCATTATTCACATTAGCATGGAGTAGCAGCAGGGACTGGAGATGTATGGAATTGAAAGGCACATAAAGGAAACGGTGCAGAGTGAATTACTGCTGTGCTTCCTTCACTGGTAATTAGCCCACAGTTAAAATGGGGTCTTTTCTGAAATGGAAAAATCCAATTGTTTTCCCAAGACAACAATTCTTCACAACAATAAAATCTAAAAAAGCATTCCGTAAACAACCTATCGCTTTTAAGCTTTCCTTAAAGTTACACTTCATCGTTTACCAGCTCTGTTTTTGTTCAGCTTTCCTTTACTTGGTTTTAAATTAAAATCACAGTTAAGAAAAAAACACTGTCTTGCACCACATTAGGTCTTACCCACAAGTCTATTGATTGCATGCTTCTGAAAAAAAAACATCTTGCTCAGATGGATTTTAGAAGGACGTCTCGAGACCCAGTCAATCCATTTCCCGAAACCCCTCCCCCTGTCTCAGGAAACTGATGGCCATCGATACTGGAACAGTTTCTGACAGATCATGTCCAGACTTTTACTAGGCAGTGTGTCCTGTTTACAGCCTGGCCTTAGCTGAGAATCACTCTTCTGAATCTTCTAAAAATATATGTATAGCTTAGAGCTGATTCAGTCATCATAGCCATTAATGTGCCTAAAGAAAACACTTTAAACTCCATGCTTTAGTGCCTAAAGAACAGACTTTAAACCTCAGAGATGATCTCTCTTGTAGCCTATAGACTTAACACTGTTTTTCAAAATAATATACGGTACCATTAGGTTAAAGATTTTTTAGTTGTAGGCCACAGACCATGTGCTGCATTGGATGAGAAAAGTGCTTGGCTGAAGATGCATTTTGATGTAAGGTGATGGTATTCAAACGATCTGGAGTATGGATAGACCATTACACTACAGCCTACTGAAAAACATTATATTCCATTTAAAAGACCAACATTTAAAATTCTCTCTGTGCCTATGAAGGAATAAAAGTGACTTTCTTTTGATCCCTGTTTATTGATGTCAAATGTGTAAGCTTCAGCAAAGTGAAGGTTGAGTGATATTGGTTTCCCTTTTTCAGACATCAGCTTTTAAAATATTTGACATCAGTTAATTATTGCACAATGCAATGCATGCAAATTTTCCTGGATGTACAGCATTTTAGTTTTAACATAACCTCAAGAAATGCAGTTTTGCAGTGTACGGTAAAGTAATATAGTGTTGGCATTCCTCTCCGGCTATTTGCACAAAAAAGCAAAACAAAACAGATTTAAAATCCAAACACTGTGTTGTAGGCCACTGGTGAACCTTACAGCACCCCCCCGCAACCCCCACTTCTGAGAGAAATGGTGGCGTTTTGTGTCGATACAATGACAAGCCTCAACCAGCCGCATCCGAAGGCTTGTCTGAATATGAATATTTATGGAAATGCAGACAAATCTGTGTGGATCTGTGAGCAATCCATGCAATGCACAGGAGTGCAATTCCTGCCACAGGCTGTTTGACGAAGAGCCGCCATGGGACACGGAGGATTTTGTGTCCCCTGGATCGTGACGGCTGCACCCCCTGATCCCATCTGAGCGAAGACTTGTATCCTTAAACAAGGTTTATCCAATTCCGTTCAGTTACAAGTGATGGGTTTATGACAGTCCAATCAGGGAGGTAGCATTTTTTGCATATATTTACTGGCCACCCTTGAGAAATCCACAACAGGAGGCAATTTCCGCTTGCATTTTTGTATTTGGACAAAGGTGCCTCTTCTTACCAGAAGCATTTATGACATCTGA
The DNA here is from genome assembly GCA_025773905.1 of Chitala chitala. Classification (NCBI taxonomy): domain Eukaryota; kingdom Metazoa; phylum Chordata; class Actinopteri; order Osteoglossiformes; family Notopteridae; genus Chitala; species Chitala chitala. Next base: position 24,775 of record JABJVR010009345.1, read on the forward strand.
CATCTATTTGCAAAGAGCTAACTGAAAAAAATTTTACAAAATTGAAACTGATGGCTGTTCAAAATGATATATTCATATATATATTTATATTTTTTTTACATAGTGTTTCAGTCAGCGCATTCCACTAAATGCAACAGACAGGCATTCTATACATCGTTAAAATGTTTGAATAGCTCAGCTAAAGTTGTTTCGCCAAAGCACAGCTCGAGTTCCGCAGCTCGTGCTGAATGCTGTTTCTGCGCTTCTGTACATTGCATTGAGTCTGCGATTTGCACTTTCTTAGTGCCAGGACTTAACATACAGCCCTGTGCCATGGAGGGGGGCACTGGTGAACTGTAGTTTTGCTGGGTTTTTTCAGCAGGGGCTGACAGCCTACTCTAAGCAGCGGCTCGGCTGCATGATGCCTCACCACGAGATACACAACAGTTAGAACGGAGTATATAAAAAGAAAAATAAAGTGGAATTATTTTGTTATAACTAATATAATTCCGATATTCCTTTCCACGGCCTAAATATTCATTACTAATTACACTCTATTTATTATTCTATGGCAATAACAAAATGCATTTCACAGCGTTTTTCTTGATAGTTTGCACACATCCACATGCAAAAGGATGTGCTTTGTGTTGCTGGCTGTGGGAAGCTGGGAGTTTGACGTGTCCAAGCAACAAGATGTTCAGCCACTGTTACTCAGCAGGGCTATGATGTTTTTATACATTCTTAAGGTTTTTATTTCTGCCAAATGGTCTTTCCTCGCAGAGTCTACATTTAAGTTATCCTTGTCATGAAATTTCATGCATTATTCCGCATCTTCTACACCCTGGCTGATTTTGTCAGTTAGGATGGCTGCTCTGCCACATCCTGCAGTAAAACATAACTAAGTAAGCAGTGACCAATGACTGTTAATGAACCCCATTCTCCTTACATGCTAATCCTGAACTACATTGTCATGATTTATTACTGCATTACTATTATTGTATGTAAACACACTTATACATTGTACTTATTTTTTGCATTTTTTTGGGCCTTGCAATACAAAATGACTAAGGTGTCTTTTTGAATAGATTTTGCACATTGATTCGCTAGAAAATTGTGTATATTCACAATGTATTCATGAAGCATTACTGGGAGGTGTCTTGGCCCATTGAGTTTGTGAGAATCCAGTGCTTTGGATTACAGTATCAGCATTCCAATTCACCGAGGCTTAAATAATTATTGCAAGCCAACGATGTGGACACATGTCATGGGAAATGTTATAATGGAAGGAACCCTCAGAATAACATGCACCGCAGAGCACATTCCTTAAATGAATTAGTAGTTGAAGGAATTTAGACCTGACAAGTGTTGCGGCATAAGCTGCTCTGTCGGCATTAAGGCATCCATGAAGGCCACCCGTCAGGTCGCGTCACGGATGGTGGAAGGAAGAGGATTATGGGGCGGGCGGGGAGGGGAGGAGGGCGCTTCTGTAACTTGCAGTCATCTAGCAGTAACACTGCATTTCTTAATGGTGTGCCCAGCCTGGTAGCAATCCTAATACCAAATGTGTTTGTTTTTTTTTTTTAGACACAAGCAATCTAGACAGACCATGTTTACAACTGGACAGGCAGTCGTACCTGATTTGTTAGTTTAGCTTTATCTGAAAGCTGTAGAACAAGGTTTATGACCATCGAGCAGAGGTGTCGAATGTCTGCTTTTTAACGCCAACACGTGTCTTCCTCCATAAGTGCCCGATAAACATCTCTTTCCATTTAATATATCTCATGCACTGTCTAATGAGACCTTGCTTACCCCTGGGGCTCTGTAACTGCTCTTAAGAATAATTTGATAAAGAGGTTTAAAAGCAGTTACTGAGAGACACACACTCTCGAAAATTAGACAACCATCATTCTCTGATGAGATGTGTGTTAAAGTATGAGGAAAAGAGGAAAACTGTTGGCACAACTGAAATGTCTGTTAAACAGTGGCAACCTGATTCCCAGTTGATTCCCAGTTATCAAACACAGTGAAGGTACGTGATTAACAGTTTTCTTTTAATGTTTGAGATGCTGAAAAATTGAGATGTCACACTATTAAATTTTCATTAATCCCTGTGCGGAAAAAAAAATCCATTTCATTAGCTAAAGCAGGAAATGTCATTAGCCGATTTGTAATTTGGCGGCTTGCTGATCAATATGTATTTAACATTTTTGCATGAATTTGAACAGCTTACAGCATAGACGTGGTCTAGGATTGACGGCAGTTATCCCTCTTCATGCTGCAGGGTTTATTGGAAAATCATGTGATTAAAACGCCTTCAGGATTTAAGTGACACTTTGCTGAGTGCGTTGATAAGGTGACTTTTCTCTGACCAGTCACTTTGGAAGGCTTTCGGCCTGCTTCCAGAGCTCTTCAAAGCTATCAGGCTTTGAAAAGTCATTCACAGTGGCCCAGGATTCTCCTGCCAGTGGCCTGCAAATGTCACTCTGTTGGCTGGCTGGCGACCCTGTGTGTGCTCCATGAGGGGGCTTTGAAGCTGAGTGTGCAGATGGAATTCCCCCACTCCTTTCTTCTTCTGCCCCTCACCTGAAACCCTCACCCAGTTTTGTGTATCCTGCATGGCCTTCACAATCGAGAGAAGCAGTTGTCTCCTTGTGACCCTTCTCTGATACCTCAACACTCTCATTGCAAATGGATGCAATGGGTTTGTTGGGAAAAGAAGCACTGTTTTGTTTCCTGTCGGTGCAGCAAACCCTGATGGTAATTTCTCTGTCTTGTTTAACAAAAGAGAACCCCAATGGCCCGAAGTGCTGAACGTATTCTGGAGAGGGGGGAGTTGCTTTGAGTGTATTCAAGTGTGGGCATCAGCGCACTCGCCCGCCAGCAGAGAGCACGCCTTTAATTGCACTCTTGATGAGCAGTTTAGTTGTTGCCGGTCTCAACGATGGCTCTGCCTCCGCTCCGATCGAGAGGACGTCAGCGGAAATCACACGAGTCGCACTGAGGCATTCCGGAATGTTCATTAGCCTGCACTCAGCGATACGTTCGCTTCTCTGAGGATCAGAGGAAATACTTCCCATTTAATTAATCAGCCTTCAGTTTATCTCCGGAAACATATTCTTCTGCTGAGAAAAGAAAATGGACTCTGACCCTGCAGGATGACTGAAAACATCATTATCCACACTCAGTAGAGTGTATCATATTACTCCCGACTGAGCTATCGCTAATCCGAGCATGGCTGAGTGTGGCCACTGAGCATGAGATGATATGCTGGGGTGTCAAGCGGCATGAATATGACCGCGTTTGATGAAATCAGTCGCAGAACAGACGTTTACATTTAAATTTTAAATTTTCTTCATGTAACTAACACTGCCGTGCACAGCAAAGTCTGTTCTCGAAGCGATGAGGTCACAGCGTTCTCTGTTCTCAGGAATGCTCTGCATAGCTAGCGCAGCTAATATCGCAACACTGTTATCTGTTTATTCAGCGCTTTCCGTGTTGCAAAATTATGGTGAAATTCTTTGATCTGAAACTAATAAAACATGAAAGGTGTAAACCGTAATAACCATCTGTATCTGGTGACAAAAACTGAAGGCCTTAAAAAAGTAGTTTTCTGCCCGTAACAAAGACAGTGTATCTCTACTACTAACATTTTAAATTACAAGTAAAATAGAGAGAAAGATAATTGGAAGGACAACTGAAAGCTGAAGAGATGAAGGAAAGAAGGAGGAGAAGTACAAGGTTAGCTGGGCAGAGATGGGACATGAAGAACTGCAGAGAGGCTCTACAGAGCACACAGTGGAGGAGCCGTAATGTGTAGGCAGGCGACTGTAAAAACAATAGGCTGGACTCTGCAAAACAGACACATGGAACATGGGAATGTCCCATGTGAGACATGCACATGTACTGCTCAGAAAGAACCTCTCAGTTGTACTTTGCAGATCTAAACATGTTACACATTTCTTTGAGCTCATTTTTTAAGCACATGCCTTAGGATCACCAGAATGTACAACTAGTGACAAACAAATATTTGATAGGTTGTTTTAAATTTTATTATTTTTTTACCAACACATTTACACAGAAGCCATAATTTATAGCCATGACAGTCTGAACATTAACTATTGCATATGTGGTTGGCTTCTGTTTTATGAAAAAAAATTAGCCGACAATTAGCGGATCCTTGTTTAGGGTCATTTGCTGATAGGATAAGAAAAATTTTCTGTCATTATAAGCATGCATCCATCCATCCATTCTCTATACTGCATATCTAATTCAGGGTTGCAGGAAGCCTGGAGCCCATCCCAAGGGACATAGGGCGCAGGGCAGGGGACACGCTGGGCAGGGCACCAACCCACCACAGGGCACGCACGCGTGCACACACACACACACACTACAGGCAATTTGAAGACACCAATCAACCTAACCTGCATGTCTTTGGACCGTGCGAGGAAACCAGCGAACAACCACCAAGCACTGGGAGAACATGCAAACTCCATGCACATAGACCCTTGGTGGGAATCAAGCTCTAGGGCTGGAGGTGCAAAGCGACAGTGCTAACCACTACGCCACCGTCATTGTAAGCATACAACAAAATTTCAGACAGCACAGTAGCAATAGACAAAGTAAAGGGTACCAGTGCAGCACACAATGTATAATGGGAATAAAAACCCAGATTTAAAAAAAAACAATGTTATTGCACAAAGTGTTCATACTTCAGTAAAACAGTACTTTGATATCTGATATTTCTCCAGTTGCAAGTTCAGTTGTATTCAGTTTGAATTGCTTGTTCTAAGTGTACCTCTGTGACATTTCTCTGCTTCTGAAGATATGCTCCAGCAGATGTGTATATCGTTGAATGTGTGTCTGTACCCTGTATTGGGCTTTTGTCTCTTGATGGGTGTACTTAGACCAGGGCTTTGAATGCATTTATGTAAGATCCATAAACCAAATTGCATAGGTGACTCTGAAAAATAAATGAATGTGCAAATGTTTTTGTAGTTACATAACTTATACTTTCTGACTATTAAATATTATGTAGATGACGACATCAGAGCAGAGATCACAAAGGGTGGCCCTGGGCATCCTGGAGGCTGATATCAGAATAATAATGACATTCAGAGTACCGACAAAAGCGTGGCTCAGGTGCCAAAGGTTTCCACTTAGATGGGAAAACTTACTCACGACCCAAAGCCTAAAAACACATACCACGTAGTCCGCAATTCAACCTCCAGTTGCTTGTTGAAATGTATACAAAGGAGTTTTGCAAAGACACAGAAGTATTTTCTGTCTGCACTAAGTTTTTTGGTCATCATCAGTGTTAAGTGTCCTGAAGAAAATGGGCAAGGAGGGGTGAGCTGTGACACAGGGCCACCCAAAGCCCCTAGTCCTTTGCCATTATATGCAGTGCATGCCCTTTAAAAGCCGTGGTGATATTCCTCCTTCTGTGGCACAACTGAAAAGTGCTTTAATTCCCCCCCCCCCACACACAAGCACACACAAACCTTTTACCTTTTCTCGTACCTTGCAAGGAGCCCCACCCTCCCCCCCCACACACCCCTCCTCAACTCTCGTCTTCCCCACCCTTTGACCTTGCTCCGTCTGTTATATGTGCCTCAGCCTCTGTGGGTAGCGCTCACAGCAGCCCGCTTCACCCCCGCCCGTCTGTTCTCCCCCAAATCTCCAGCGTCACGCTTCAAAGTCGCCCCATCCAGCACTTCTGACAGACATGCCGGCTTTGACAGTTTCATTTTTATTTTATTTTTTTTAAACTAGATTGAAGTGTCTAGGCGCTTCCTGATGTCACTGACTATCTGCAACAGGTGATAGTAGAGTGTATTGGTCCACTGCTTGTAAACGTTGCAGAATACTGGATGTTGCTGTGCAGCCAAAGAGTTTACAGTGAGTTAGGGTTTTAGAATGTGTATTTTGGTTCCAACTATTTGTTTGCAGCTATTTTGGGAATAATTAATAAAAACAAAAGAATATCATCTGATCTTAGAAAAATTGCTTCTTAATCACTGCCAAAATCAGCCTTACCAGATATACATTTCATAAATATATCCTATAAACAAGAAAACCTGGCCACTTTATGCAGTCATAATGTAAGAATTTGGTACAATGATTTAAAAAATCCCTCCAATCCCAGGAGGGTGTGTTAACATATTCCTGTAGCCTTCGCACCACAAAAAAGTCACGTTCTATATAAAGTGCTGGTGAAGATACAGCTTCGAGATTTTCCTCACAAGTGCACCAGGGGACTGTGCGCAGTACAAACCTATATCTGTAAACCGTGAGTAAATATTTAAGGCATTTGTAGAACACTTTTCCTGGGCGCCGGTGTTGATGAAAGGTTATAGGTAGCGTCCAGCACAGCCAGAAGAGATGAGGATGAGTGACAGTTATAACCCATCCGCACTGACATTGAGCATAACACGTTTCCTTGTTGTGCTGGCTGGGAAACCTACGTACTTATATGTTTATTCCACCTCGGCAGTGGAAGTGCACTGTTTAAGAAGTACAATAGGTACAATAGGTACTATTCACCCAAAAAACATTTAAGTCTGAATTTGCTGCCCAGCCATTTGCATATCTTACAAATAAAAGAAACATAATTCGACTATTCATTACTTCTGCCAAGCTGTTTTGGAACACGTACTATTAGTTACCATCACCCTGTGTCATAGGCTGTGTGAGTAAAACACTCAGCATTAATTACATTCTACACTGGAATAATACATTTATTTTGCACAGTGAATTTTTGTGTGTTCAGTGCAGTGACATGCGGTAAGGTTCATGGCTGGTGAGGCACTGACTGGTGAGGCACCTGTTAGGCTCACATCTGCCCCCAGCAGTGCAGCACGGTACTGTCTGCCTGACCTTGTGCCTATTCACTGTGGTTTTATGTCTGATCAGCAAGACTAAATATGTCACACACATTAAAGATATTAGCCAGACTGTGAAAGTCATGGTGTGTAATAAACGTGTCTGCAAACATTATATTGGCGACATAGAGAGACAGCAACAGGTAAGCGCCAATTGCATGCATCAACCCAGTGTGTGAGGGACAGCGCACAATACCAGTGTATGAAGGACAGCGCACAATATCAGTGTGTGAGGGATAGCGCACAATATCAGTGTGTGAGGAAGAGTGCACAATATCAGTGTGTGAGGGACAGCGCACAATATCAGTGTGTGAGGGACAGCGCACAATATCAGTATGTGAGGGACAGTGCACAATATCAGTGTGTGAGAGATAGCACACAATATCAGTGTGTGAGGGACAGCGCACAATATCAGTGTGTGAGGGATGGCACACAATATCAGTGTGTGAGGGACAGAGCACAATATCAGTGTGTGAGGGATAGAACTGAAGTACATATATATACAGTATGTTGGTTAGATGCGGTGATCTCTGGTTTTGTAGATAACATGCGGCAGTTACCCATCCCTGCCTTGCTGCTAGTTAGGGGACCAGTTCAGCAGTTTCATTAACACAGAAATGTGTTTGATGTCACCATAGAGTATGTGCTGTATCCAGCATATTCAATGTGTAAGAGTATGGTAATAAACATGAATGTTACTGGCATCTGGAACGTGTTCTTTTACTCTCTCTCTCTCTCAGAACAAACACGGCCCTGCTGTGGCCTGGACGTTTGGGACAGGGCGTAGCTCACCTTATGTGCTACATGCAGACACGAGGCGGCTGCGTGTTTTATTGCACATTAAGACTTGACTGTGTTGGCGACGTAGAGGCCCTTAATGGTGTCAGGAGAAAGAAGTGCAGTGACTCACAGCGCTGAACCTTCAAAGGGGGCAGAGTGAATGGAGTATGGAGACCTGGGGATGAAGAAGTGCACAAACTTATCAGCTGTCTCATTCTCTCTTTCTGATCCCTGACTTATTCTGTTGGACCTGTAAAACAAAATTGTGCCCTTTTTCAGTTAAAAGGACACACCGAAAGAGTGTTTCTTCTCTTAGTGCAGAAAAAAAAATATGCCAACAGGACCAAATGAAACGAATGAACTAACATGCAGTTGAACATAACTACCATTACCTATTTTAAAGTCCTCAACTTCTTCATAAAGTTAATGGAAAAAAACTATTTATGTCAGTTATGAACAACGGTTGGAGGAGATGTAGATAAAGATACAGTGTCCGCTTACCGTATGATGAAAATTGGACTGACATTCGTAAAATTGTGCTTCAGACTACAAGTGTGTGGATGATTTGTCTCAAATTCCCGTTCGGTCAACAACCGTGTGGATGATTCATGTCAGTATGAGGCTCCAGCAGAGGTAGAAGGTGGTGACTACAGGCAGTTGGGCAGCTTCCCGCTCCAATATCCTCTGTGGATCAGGGGGGAAACCCAAAACGCTTCTGTCATCCACAGCAACAGTCATAACCATCACTCAGGGTACCATGTGAGTAAACGTTTAAGTGGCGTTCCGTCTGTGAGCCGTGTGAGCCTGGCTCCCTGACTTGGGTAATTCCCTTCTCACGTAGAGCAGGGTGAGATGTTGCTCAGGCCTGCTCTGCCCCTGGGCCCAACAGCAGGCCCACCACAATTAAGGCAAAGTTTATTCTCAAGGTGACCCAAGCTCTGACTCGCCACCCCGTTCCACACCCCCACCAGACCCGATTACAGTGAGGGAGCCACTCTGGACTAACGAGCTGGTGGGACTGATCAGACAGTGTCACGTTAAAGCAGCCAGGGGCCAGCTGGAGTCAAACCTGAAGCCATGCCACGCTCCAAATTGAGTGGTGTTTCCCTGAGATGTCCGAGGGCACCAAAGTTCTTACCATGCTGTGCCATGCTGGCTTCTGCCATTTACACACAATGGGACGCAAAACATGCCGTTATAAATTGCTTGTCCCCTACAGCACATTTGGCTTTGTGGAAAAAGAAAGAAGATGAGAAATGTGTTTTGCAATCAACGAGTCTGTCAAGCAGAGGAAACAATATCACAGTTCTAATGAAGGCTTGGAAGCTGAATAGAGCCTCTGTGAACTGCTCAGATGGAGAAACAGTCCAAAGCAAAAATTCAATGCAAAATTAATGATTGTGTGTTGAGGCTCCACACAGCCAGACTGTGGTTTGGCTAACATCACTAACTGTTCAAAGAGAAGGCACTGGTCCTCATTAAAAAATGGTCAAAGGGAATGTATCTTACACAATAATTTGCTTATTTACAGGATACATGCAGGTAACCTGGTAATATGAACACCTCACATTCACATTGCCAGTGCCACACCTCTGGCCCGGTGGTGTGCGTGAAGCAGCAACCATGCCTATTGAGCCATCAGGCTAATGTTTCAGCCGCACATGTTGTAGCATTACTGCGAAACACATCCAGCTACAGCTGGTATGTGACACTGCTGAGTGAAATAAAATTTTAAAAAGTGATTCAGGACTGGAAGTGATGGGTTTAATGTCAAATGAGCAATGTCTCCTGTCTTCATTTAGCAGCGTCATCACCTTCTAAATGAACGTGTGCTTTTCCAAAAAGTTAAATGAAAACCCTATGTGTGATGCATTAGTACCACTTTACGTTTTTTTTCATTCATACGCATCTTCCTGTCTGCGTAAAGAGCCGCGTGCTATCAAAAATTCCTCATCTGCTCATTGTATGCGGCAGTGAATTTAGTTTTAGTCCTGACATGGAGTTCCTTGTGTTGAAGGGGACCATTAATTCTATTTTGGGACTGCCAATACAAGTGGCACTCTGTCCAGAAACACACCTGGGTGTTTCGTAACAGAGTTATCCAAGAAGAAGAGCGACACCTGCTTTGTGCCCCGACGATGCAACAAAGCAGCGTGACACTTTGCACAACTCGAGTAAGCCTCGCTCTTCAGAACCTGGCTCTGTTTCAGCTCTGTCCACAATCCCTGCAGCCAGCTGAGCACGCTGTGGAAAACCTGAACAAAGCCAGTACTGGAGCATTGAATGTGAGCGAAGGTGATTTTCCTAGGTGTTGGGGTTTATGAAAAGTCTTGGGTAACATCCAGTGAAGGCACCAGCTGAAGTATTTTGCACCAACTGTTGTTCCGTCAACGACCCACATCAGAATTATGAGGAACACCAGCAAAATTAAGTCGGGAGCATTTTGCAAATCTCAAATCTTTTCATACTGCTGCGTCATTGTCTCTTTAAATCGGAAGTCGGTGCCATTGTGATTCCATATTTCGAAGCCTGGCAGGGCTGCTGATGTGAGTTTGGCTGACCGTTGCTCACATTTAAATTTCAGAGGCATATGTGCGATTTGAGACACAGCTGTTGGGCATGTTTCTGCTGGTGGGAATCAGTGTACATAAACAGAGTTGCTAAAGTAAAACAACAGCTGCTACTCTGTCTGAGAACCAGCATAACCCTGCTGTAAGCTTGGTTGTAGAACATTGAGATACAGCATTATTTCCACAAACCAATGGATCCATGAAACAACCTATGTCAGATACAGTGAGGCAAGCTCTCGGGGCCTACATGTTCTGTATCGTTAAATTACAATAAATATATCCTAGGTTCATTGAGTTGGTGTATGTCAACCAAAAATGAATGCACAAACCATACACACCAGTCAGCCTGTTCTCATGTTTTACACACATTTATGTATAATGATCATGTTACATTGTGCTTAGTGAAATAACATACAGTAAATTAAAAGACGTTTCACATTGATTTTTACATTTTTAAGGCTATGAGTCCTGAAGGATTTTGGAATCTGTGCTAAGAATGCAAAGCTTTAAACGAGTCTGCATCTTCGGGCAACTGTAGCAATTTTCCACAGCAAAGTGTTTTCAATTTAAAACTACATTTTCCAGAGGAAAATAACCCTAAGCTATTGAAGTCAAAGTTCTGCATTGACTGTATAATCAATTGCATGGACTCTTAACAGAATATGTTTGCGTTACATTTTTCCAAAGGTTAATTTAGTATCATGACCTCACACTTGCTGTATATGGTTCACAGTATTTTGGGACTGGTTCACTTGCAGAAGATCAAACATGATATCAAATTTAATTGAAATAATGTAAATAAACCCAGTGTACTCCGTATTTCTGTACGGTGCAAAAGAACTGCATCTCATTTTATATATACGTATGTTTATGTGTGTATATTTATAAACAGTACAACAGAGCAGAGGGCGGCACGGTGGTTAGCACTGTCGCCTCGCACCTCTAGGGCTATGACTGACTGACAACATAGCAGAGAATGACAAAGTTAAGATGCATTCTGGGTAGTTACTACCCAGTAACTCGTTAATGGCTATTAGATTTCAAATAAACCTAACGAAATATTTATAATTTTCTTTAGATTGTAAGGAACTCGTGGTGCTAAGAAGAACCCCACACATAGACACCCAGTATCCACATGTAAAGATACCCAGTGGTACCCCTGAATAAGTGGGGTAAAAACATCGGCCTTGGGACCAGTGTGCGAATCTACTTGAAAATAATGTTTTTACAGTACAGTACCTTGTCAGGAAAGTAAACATAGTTAAATGTTTATAGCTCAGAAACCTGGCCTTGAATTATTCTCACTTTATCCCTCTCATCGATCACAACTGTCACACTACAGGAAGGCACATCACTTCAGTATCATGTCACCAACTTGGTTACCATTATTATTTTGTGCAAGACGTCAATCGCTGTGGACCTGGAAGATGTGATTAGAAGCTTTGATGAATTAGTCCTGTTGCTGAGAGGCTGTTTAATGAGTAAAATTATTGACCAAGATGGAAAGGCCCGCGGCTCGGTATTGATGCTTGTCCGCTTTTCCCGGCCATATTTTGAAAACAATTATAGTCATGCTCTAAAGCGCTGAGCCGGGAATGTCAAAACAAATAAGAGAGAGAGAGAGAGAGAGAGAGAGAGAGAAAGAGAGAGAGAGGAGTGACTTATTAAAAACTGCTCATTTGTGTAATTTAATTTCCAGAGCTCTCCTTCTTTATTTAGAGAGACCTTACGTGCCTATAACCCTACATCCTGGGCTAACGAGGCATGCTTTAGTGCTCGGCTTTGACCGTTAGGAGGCATCCCTTGCACTGACTGTAGTAAGCGAAGGCGTGATTTTATGCACTCCTTGGGTTTGGTGGGAGAGAGTGTGCTTTGGGGGAGTGAAAGCATGTGTGTATATGTGAATGTTTGTGTGTGAGCCAAGGCAGTATTTGGAAAGGCTACTTGTTAGCAAGTACAGCAGTTTATTAGTACTTTTAAAGTATAGAGCAGAAAGAGGCGGGCAGTTTTACCTGTGTTGTAATGTATACATTCTATATAAAGGCAGCAGGCATCATTAGGCGTGGCTTACATGCGTTTATTCAGCGTATCGATCGTGGTTTGAGGTACGAGATAGGTGGATATTAGTGCAAAAAAGATATTGAAATTATGGATCAAATGACTTGGAATCTCATTGTTATGGACTGCTTACAGAGGTGGTGTAATACTCGGTTGCATCAGGTTATACAAAACGAAGTAACAACTATATTGAAGCAACGCATGTAAATTGAAAGCAGAGAGAATGCTACATTAATGCTTATCTTTGCATATATTCATGTGTGGTGTAGGTTAGGGTTCTGCTATATCAGTGAGGTCTCACCTTCCTTGGATGCATTAAATTGTTTTGTCATGAACCCTTTTTAAATATACCACGTGGGCTTTCTCCTGCCTTTTTCTGCCACCTCCAGACAATGTAAATGCATTTGATTCTCTGGCAATGACACTTCTGGAACACGTGGATTGGTGAATGCATATGGACGATTCTGAATCTCCGTGACATTGCACCTAAAACGTTCGGTGCATTTGGCCCAAGTGCACCGAGCCTCAGCGTCTCAGGAAGCTGAGAGCGGTTTATATAATGGGCAAAGTGTCTGGCAGCAGAGATACTTTAATAAAAGCAAAACTGCCGGTTTATTCATTTCCTGTATTTGGTATGTAAGCACTATTGTTTCTCTTTTTGAATGCCTGAAATGCAAAAAATGTATAGTAAAGCAAGCGAGCCTTATTTTTTTAAGAACCATAATCTTAATAGTGAACAAAATGCTGCTAGTGACAAAATTATTGCTATAGGGTACTACAAAGGATGAATCCCATCATATTTGAAAGACAGAAATCATGTTCAATAAAGAGAAAGTAAAGTTATTTAGTAAAATCTAGGATAAGATTTTCATTGCTTTCAGCATCCCCTCCATCCTTCTAATGGATGTTACAATACAAGTTAGTAATTCCTGCTACTCCAGTATTAAATTAAATCTATTTTTATTGTTTTCTGTTGCCTGTGTTGGACCTGATTCAAAATGTCTGTTCAAGACTGAATCCTACAAGGTGTTCAACATTGTTAAAAGTCACAGAGTGAGATACTAGCAAGATTCTTGCAGTCAGACTGTTGGCTGCAATCGTTCAAAGGTGTCAGTGCTGCGACAAACACAGCGGGGTCACCGTGGTGTTTAATAAATGTGGTTTAATCACAAAGCAGGGAGGGAAAAAAAACAACTGATAATGGAACACTTGCTGTATATTATAGTCAATAGTACTGCACCGTTTACAGTAGAAAGCTGTTGGATTTCATTTTAAAACCCAATATCAATGGGTATGGGTTTATGTGACGGTGTGTTTGTGTGCAGACATATCTATGTATGTGTGATGTGGGAAAAGATATGAAAAAGGACAATAATGCTTTTCTCAGTGATCTGTACAGAAATAAGGAATTGCATGCGATGGTCAAAGTGAGGACATGTTCATTAACTTTTCATGGATGCAGTTTTTCTTTGTCAGTAAAATCCTCGCATCATGCCAGCGTTTTCATAAACAAGACGACACCAAAGTTCATTTTTCACAAAGGCTTCTTGGGGTTTTATTGGCTCCATGTTGAGCCAATCTCTGAGTGTTCAGCAGCTTCACCCGTTCTCCATCCTAAGCGTGCCATTTTCTGATGTGTGTGGGCTTACCCCCTTGAGACTTTGCCACGCACCCAAGGGTGCCAATTAGATAGCGCGTAATGCGATAGCTTCATCACCTGTTTGACAGACGGTGTAGAATGAAATATCGTGTTTTTTTCCCTGTGATACAGTAAGATGAAAATGGGTTTATTATTTATTGCTTATAGCTCCTGTTCGAGCCCATTAAGCTGCCTGTGAGTTTCCAATTCCCTCTGTTCGTAATCTGTACCGCAGTATGCTTGGTACACACCTTGAGGAATAATGTCAGAGTGATCATCTCTACAGTGGTTCATGAATAGTCTTCTCAGCGCAGATGAACCTGCACTTACTGTCGTGCAGCACGTTAGGCTGTGATGCAGGTGCTGTTTTTACCGCACTGTGTGAAGGGGTGGAGAAGGGGGGTATAAGGGACTTAACTCTTTCAGTCTCTGTAGGCTTCCTGCCAGAAGAAAACACGATGGACCAGGGCACTAGAATGGAAGAGCATGCTATCCACTACAACATGGTATGTGTGTACCTGACACAAGATCGCCAGGGGTGTCACTGCCGCTGGACATATTGAATCAATCCGAGAACACGGCTCAGTATGCTCTGGTATTAAAGGTATTCAGCGTGACGAAAGGGCAAACGAAAATGAACAAATGTTTTTCACAAACTTTTAATGAAGATTTCGTTGGAAATGCTTTTGAAAAACGGGGTTTGATGCTTCAACACAAGAGGTGGAAAAGATGGTCTTGGACCTTGTACCCCTGGTCCTGATTATAAAAAGCAGAGGGACCCAGAAGGCAGTCATTAGCTTGCATTGATCTAGCCCCCACCATCAAGAGACACTAACCAAGTACTCAACATTTTAGTCTCATTTCTTGCATGAAATATTCATAACTCTGGGAAAAACAATGAGCAGACGATTTTCCGCAGACGATTTTCCACATCCGGGGTCAGCCGTTGAAGTGATGCTATACATATAGAATACCCTTCTGAAATCTTCCTTCAGCTGTGCACCAGAATACACAATCCAGGTTGATGTACAAACTATAGTCAGCCTTAAACCTTAAAGTCAGCTTCTCTTATATATACTGCAGTAGCATCATTCGTGTGTTTGTAAATGTAACACAGAAAACAAACATGCTACCTCATTTTCGGACTGTGAATTCAAGAGATTTGAGCTGTGTAATGATTTTTAGTGCCATACATCAAAGCAGAGCTTGAGGGTCAGTGTTATGCAATTAGGAATGCCCATTAAAGAAACAGTCGTTTTTATGCTCTTAGCAGAGTAAATATTGACACAGTGAAAGTATTTTATAATGAATACAGAACGAACAGTCCTACTGAGATTCCTTTAGCACTCATCATAGGAGGGGGTTGTATAGAAGTCCAGCATACTTGGTGCACATGCAGCCTCTAATTAAGCTCATGACAGGGTTACCAGAGGATGTTTTTGGGCTGTAGGACATAATTTGGGGCGAATGAATTTTTCTTGCCTATAATTCAGGCTGTGTGCAAGTTATTGTGTTTAATTGCATTTTATGTGTTTCTTAATTGTCTTCCTGTATAACCTTCAGCAGATTTTGTAAATCTCCATTTTCTGGCATTGTAGCTAATTAGGAAAAATAATTTCAGCTAGTAAATATTTAACATTGACTCATGGCCTACAGTTTGGAGATGTATATTGCATTTATATTTTTTCTACAAAGATTTAAAGTTTTTGTTAGTTCATACATGTATATATTTTCCTGGAGCAATTTAGAGGTAATATTCCTTTCTAGCTAAGATGATTTCACTCAGGGTTTGAACCCTCCACATTTAAGTTAAACATCTGTTCAAAAGCTAAGGTAAAATAATGACTTAAGTGTAATACTGCAGTCATTTTATTCAGGCAAAATGTCGAGTGTTTTTAAAGGGGTACAAAACAGCTCTATAAACAATCTGTTTCTTAGCTCTTTGCTCAATTAACATTCTGTGTATTAGAGCAGGAAAGTGATTGTAAATTATAACATTTTTTTCAGAAGGCAGCTAACAACAAAACCGCTCTTCTCCATAGGTTAATGATCATCTGAATGTCGATATGGTGGCACGTTCACCCTCAGTTACCCAGACCAGGGGTCTGCAATCTTCACTATCAAAAGAGCCATTTTTGGCCCCATTCCCATTACAGGGAATGCTACTGCAGAAGGGCGGAAGAACTGCTTGAAGCTCCAGAGCCGCAGGTTGCTGACCCTTGACCCAGAAAAAACCTATTCCATCCTCCATTAGCGAAGGTGCTGTTCTTCCAAGCTGTACAAGCTATGCGACACCAGTAATAAAAACTGGGAAAGGCCTGTCTGTGACAAGCATCTTCTGGCCCACATGAGGTAATTTCCCAACACAGTATAATGCCAGGCTTTCCCTGTAGTCTTAAGTGCACCAATCAAAAGAAACTGCTCAAGAATCCCGCTCTGATCATGCATCTGATTGTGAGAGTCACAAGAGTAGGACTGATGTGGAAAGTTGGCGTTCCTGCCTTCCTTTTATTGACTTTTGTGACTTGTCATTAGGCTGATAGATGAGTTCCTTTTAAGCAGAACAAACAGCACAAAGCATTCTGAGACAGGCTGTGAAATGCTTTGTCTTTCACCCCTTCCATGCTAGACTTTAAGAGAAAATTTACATGTGCCGGTAATAAATGTCAGGGCAGAAGAAGGTACTCGGTCCTTCAAGCACTGGGGTGGACATTTGCTTCTTTAAAAGGGGTTTAGCTGAGCTGATCTGTGATGAGGACACATTTCTTGGTTTTTAAGGGGACTTGGCACAGTTCTTAGCTTTCTGAGAGTACTGTTCTTGGCTTATATATATATATATATATATAGAGGCTTGGCTGAGTTTTCTTATCTTTAGAAAAGACTTGCTGTTTGTCTGGAATGAGACAAATTGAGCTTCTTTCTTGTATCATAAGACCTATATTATCAGGACTATACAGAGTGTTGAAATGTACTGGTTCTATCCAGCAGGACATTCTGAAGTGCAGGATAAATGGTCTGAGCTGTTACCAATGAGAACGGCCTCATTGGCTGTCACATCTTTGTCAATCTGACTCATGTCTCCAGTGTGGGTTGATCAAATTTTTAAGAGGGTTTGCAGCTTACAGTGAGCTTTCTGTTTTGCATACAGTAATCTCAACACTTTAACTGTGATGTGCACTTACACAGCTTTTCACAATGAAGGTAACATCTGAAAATGCAATTACACAAAGGCTTTTTAAAGTAGTAAAGCTAATGAAGGTACACTACACTACTCATGGCATACAAAAAAACCCGTATTACAGTATCTTTTTTAAAATAGCAGCAAATTTCTTCTGGGATGGAAATATGTGTGGTAGAACACTGAAAAGTGCTTTTCAAGGTCACCACACCTTAAAGAGGCCAAGGTCATAGTTCAGAACATTATCTTTTGCTTAAGATCTCCTGATCCTCAGACGTGCTGTTATACATCTTTGTTGTCTTTTATCATGCATCGTCCATTGGTGAAATTTGAGCTTCAACCTACTGAAGCTAGTCCCTTAATGTGTACTAAATACATACCAGTTAATATACTGCCATTAATCTGTAGTTAGATGCATGTCAAACATCAAGTCTGCTCAGTAAACCAAAGCCCTTTTGTGGTAGGGTTAACTGTGGAACTGTCAAAATGTCATATAAGCCACCGTGGATAAACGCAGTGAGATGCGTTCGTGTACATATAATGGGAATGTTAACAGGAAGCAGAATGAATCACATGGTTCACGTGTCATTATCTTTGCAGCAAAATATCTAACTCTAAGCAGGAGCCAAGTTCCTAATACTTAATTTTCTGCTTCAAATAACTTTGCTCATTAGAGACTGCAAACTGGCACCAGATAGTGTGACTCAGACTACCAACCAACATTATTAAAGAGAGCCTTAACCTCTTTGCAGCATGGTCAATCTGTTCATACCTTGCAGAGGTCATTGAGATATGTGGAATTTAAACCAGTGTCGGTACAAATAGCAGAAGTGATGGAAGGTGCTGATTGGGACTAGATATACTGCCTTCTCTTAGCAACGCCTGACTGACCTTCATCAAGGTTAGCTCCACTCTGCAATAATAATTGAAAATTAAGAATTTACCATGTCGTAATTAAATTTTACCCTTTGAACCTTTTAATACTTCGTCTGCATATTAACTTTTGAGATAGGGCTGGGGAGGATTAGGAAAGAGATCACATTAGGAAAGAATGGACATATTTGCCATGTAATATAACCACCCCCCCCCCTTAAAAGCCTCTTAATTATCACCCTACCAAGCAGTTTAAATGTCTTTAATATTGTGGTTACATATCAGCTGTGCTCAAGCCAAACAAATCTCATGGTTTTAATTAATTATCCAATGGATTTATGAAATGGGAACGATACACATTTCTGGTTCAGTTTAATGCTTATTGTTGAGCTTTGCACTGAATGTAAAAAATAAACATCTTACTCTCAGTCTAATGAGCCAGATAAGAATAAGGTGTTCTTGCTTCTATAAGCCTATACACAACATCCAACACTTTTAGCCTAATGATTCGCTTGCTATAGGAACATAAATAAACATGCCTTTAAATAAGATAAAAAGTGGCTTTAGCAGTTAATCTTTGTGGTTGCATTTTAATAAAGTGTCACAACATTTCAAAGAACAATGAATTAGGTTTATTATTATGTCCTTGTGTATACTTTATACACAATAGGCTGGATTTTGAAAGAGAACATAGCAGCTAATTGGATGTGTTGCTTCTTCAAAGGTTTGGATGGTGGTCTATGTCAGCTCACTGTTCAAAGTGTGACAATACATTAAAGACCACCAATGGCTGCTAAGGATTTTAACATAACTGCACATATGTTAGAGGGGGCAACATAAAGAAACACACACCTGAAAGAGTCCTATCCATCAATCGATCCGTCCATTTGCTTTACCGCCGTATCCAAATCAGGGTCACAGGAAGCCTGGAGCCCATCCCAGGAAGCACAGGGCACAGGGCAGGGGACACCCTGGGCGGGGTGCCAACCCACTGCAGAGAATCCTATCCATGTAACATCAATATTGGGAGCGTTGTGGCCTATACAAAAAAAGTCAAGTTGATATTTTATTCAGAGTGCATTTTAATGAAGGTTGGCTCTGATGCATGATTCAAGCAACTTGAATCGAATGCTTGTATATATGAAAATTAAAGAATAAATAATGAACTAAAGACCTTCAGACCCTCATGATTATGGAGTAAACTAAATAAACACATAAAAAGAAATAGCTATATAGAAGGGCAATTTAATTGCTGCAAGGCATTAACCAGTAAACTGAGACATGACAGGTAATGTAAAATTTCGACTGATTTTTATGATCACGTTGAATAAATACAGTAGTTTAAAATCATATCCTATAGCCATTACTTTGAAATCTGTCAAAAAGATTTTTGGAGTCATTTGATCAGGTGACTAAGACTACGAGAAATAAGAGAGAGAAAAACCGTGCAAAAAAAGGAAGAGAAACATCAGTAATTATAAAACTGTCATGAACTGCAGGAAACCACCCTAAAGCATAAATGTGAAACCTTTAACTCTTTATTAATAACCAATCCAAACAAACACTGTGGGAGGAAAATCACCACAACAGGCAAACTTTAATGAACAGTAGAACTGAGTTGCTGACAATCAGAGCAATCTCAGTTTGCAACATTGCATGTGAGTAAATACAAGCATTGAAGGAACAAAGGATAAGTGAAGCTATACAGTGTGCACGTAAACACATGCAAGCACATGCCTCATACATTCCAATTATTATTGGACAGGCAGAACTGATGATAGATGATAACCGAATAACAAGGTAGTTAATGTTACTGCTCTGGACCACGCCTTACTCCATGCACAGAGGACCATGGTATGATAAGTGAGGTTATTAAAATGGGAAGAAAATGTTAACTCTAATGAACATTTTCAGAAATCACTATACTAGGTCATATTCTTCGTTTGCCTTCTGAATAACAGTTTTATCTTTATTTCATTCAACCTGCAACTAATATAGTATCAAATCACAAAAGTAAACAACTGTTGTGCTTGCAAATTTGAGTAATTGAGGTTACTTTTATATGAGAACATATCCAATATTGTATCTAGAATACACAATTTCAAGAATAATCATTTAGTTACTACATTAAAAAATAAGAATTACCACATTGCTAAAAGTCTAAACAAAAATGTAATACTGTCATAACTTGGAATGTTCATTAATTTTGCCAAACAAAGTAACGTTGTGGATGATATTGTAATTGAATAGAGCACAAAGGTCTTATTTTGTGGCTTTTGCATTCGTAGCGGCTGCAACTTGCTTCTTAAACATGCCTGTATCAGGAGGAAATGCAATCAGTACAATTAGTGCCTATCCTCAGTTTCTGTTGCTTTTCTTTCATCCTACTATAGCACCTACTACAGCACTTGGCTTCATTAGCTCTTCTTAGCTACAGAAGGAAAACAAACAAACATAAGATCTATATGCCACTGAGAGATACAGGGCAACATAAAGTTTTCATTCTCTCTTTTGTTTCACTCTAAGGTTTTTTTTGTCTACAAAGAATTTCTGACTGTCAAACAACAGTTAGTAAAATAAGAAATATGTTTTAAATACAGATTAACCCTCTGTGAGACAATACTAGTGAAAAGGTGTAAAAAGAAATTACAGTTCTTTTTGGGGTAACACTTTATTGATTTTGTACCTCTGCACTGTGCAACAGCTGTGGTTTTTGCAAACAGGGCCATTTCTTTGTATGTGCAACTGCACAGGGCCTGTAAGCAACCAGTTGCCCCCACGCAGCCTCTTAGTTTTTTTTTTTTTCCAGAGGTGGAGGGCCTCAATGTAAATTGTAGTCCAGTTGTCACGTCCCGCCTGCCATACCTCGTGTGTCCACCAGATGTCACCTTTCCTGCCATGTTTCACTTATGTAATTTAGCCCTCGTTATGTGTTGCCAGCCCTGTGTACTTACCTTGTTGATCCCTGTGTTCTTTGTTCCCTATATATACCTCCCTCTTGTCTTAGTCTAGTTGCCTGTTGTTAATGTAATGGTTCCTTGAAACGCTGTTGTGTGTTGATGCAGGCCTTGTTTGTACCTAGTCCATGCCCCTGTATACCTTGCCCTCGGTCATTGTATTAAAAACCCTTTGCACAATAGACTCTACCCTTACCTCTGTGCCTCTGTTCTGGGGAAACGTTACAGAACAACAGGCCTCAAAAATGAGTCTAGCGAAGGGTAAGCCCAAACCACCCTCTGTCTATGAGGGATCACGAGAAGGCCTCGGTGATTATCTCACCTGGGTCTACATGTTGGTTGATAACCCATCAGCGTGGAGAATGTCTGAGAACCAGAAAATTGCTCTGGCCATTCAGTGGCTTTCTGGGGAGGCTGCTGAGTGGGCCCACCAGAATAGAGCATCCTGGAGGGGTCTTCGAATCTCCCTCCATGAATTCTGTGATGACTTGGAGAACTTTGTGTTCTCTCGCCCCACGCCTATGTTTCCCGAGATGGTGCGGTTGGGTGCTGTGGCCCTTGAGCCAAAGAGGGTTCCATCAATCCATACGGATCCCCTCTCGAGCTCTGAGGCCGAGAGTGAGGATGAGTGGGACACAGAAGAGTTTGCTGCCCAGT
>JABJVR010009354.1:0-46341 GCA_025773905.1 Chitala chitala
GGTTAGGTTGATTGGTGTGTCCAAATTGCCCGTAGTGTGTGTGTGTGTGTGTGTGCCCTGTGGTGGGTTGGCACCCCTCCCTGGGTGTCCCCTGCCCTGTGCCCCATGTGCTCTGGGATGGGCTCCAGGTTTCCCCGCGACCCTCACCAGGAATAAGCAGTTAAGATAATGGATGGATTGATGGAGAAGAGTGGGGATTGTGATATTGTCTAAAATTTAGTCTAAAAAGCAAAACATTTGTTTGAAAACACAAGAAATTGTTAGTTTTTATTGTATAACTTTTATTACTGTTTATTACAATGTTATATAGTGTCGTTCTGAAGAAATAAATGTTTATTGACCAGATATTCAGATTTTTACATAGTTTTTCTGTGTGGCAAACAACATTTGCACTATACTTTTGGTTAAGTACTTAGATTAAAGTTAGTCTGTCCTGAGAGTTTTGCCTTCAAGTTACAATCCTGTGACCTAAGTTACCATTGGTGGTTACCAAATCAAAGGTGTGAAATGTGGGTTTGTCTCTAGGGAAAGCACAAGTAGAAGATAGTGAAACTATTTAAAGACATCATGGTATAACGTGATACTTGTGATTTCAGATTCTGACAAATTATTTGTTGCTACACCCCAAGAAAAGTAACTAGTGTTACTCTCCTTCCTGTTTAGGAAGCTATAGGGCTTACACCAAACCAGTAGTGTATCATATTGCTGTCTCCTGATGTTGAGTAATTCTCCAGGGTTGTTGGATGTTTGTGATAAAGACCAGTGAAAAGCTCACACACAGACAGGAAGGTTACAAAAGACCTAAAATTAAAGCAACACCACTAAGTCTTCCCATCCTACAATGCTACTCTAACAGTGCAATTAAAAACTAAAAATACAGGTGGTTGGGGCAACTAACAGCAAACTAACTAAAGAAACAGGAACAAGGGCTATCAGTTCAGTAAAGTATATCCAGTTCAGGGTTGTGGGAAGCCTGGAGCCCATCCCAGGGGGAACCCCAGGCAGGCCACCAACCCACCACAAGGCGTGCGCACACGCCTACACACACACACACTACAGGCAATTTGGAGACACCAATCAACCTAACCTGCATGTCTTTGGACTGTGGGAGGAAACCAGAGAACACCCAAGCACAGGGAGAACATACAAACTCCACACACGAAAACCCAAGGCAGGACTCAAACCCCAGGCCACAAGTTGTGGGGACAGCACTAACCACCATGCCACCCACCATGCTGCCTATCGCAAAACATAAACAAAGAAATGCACACACCCAGCGTTCATCCAAAATGCAAAAGGGTAGACATACACACTGAGAAAAATGAAATGCCTCGGTGCAGACGAACTACAGAAAACCAAGGCAAATACATTTCAAATACAAGTGTAACAATATAGAAATTGCAAGACGAAAGGTGAGATCTACACGCAGCAAGGGTTGTTTATTAAAGTTACAAAACAGAGGTTTACATATGAAACCAGCGAAGGTATAGAAGCTCTTGACCATAACAAAGGACATTGAGATACAATAATAAGAGACAGCGTGTAAACAGAGATCAAAACAAACAGAAGACAGGTGTAGATGATAAAACAATTAACAAATGTGCAAGAGAGATTAACAGAAAGGAAGACAGATCTGGAGCAAAGGAGACACCTAGTGGATGAAAATGGGAAGGACAGGCACAAGGTATGACAACAACTTCAGTGAACTTTCAAACACCATAGACTGTAAACTTCTCTACTTTGCAATTGATTCCTTCTTTTATTGATTGAGGCTGAATGCATCATCCAACTGCACTTTCAAATAGGATCTGTCACACCTGTATACATTGATGAGGGTCATGAATGAGGCTGAAAGAGAATGGGTAGAAAAATGTAAAGTAAACAAAAACCATCCAAGTAAACGGGTAAAAGTAGTGCATTAATATGGACAAAGTGATTAACTAAACAACAAAAGGTTAACTCCTCATTGGTTATATGTCATGTGCTGAGCTGCTGAGTGGGGTGTTTTGCAGTGACATGGAAAAGCACGTGAAGTTTAAAGCACAGGAAAAACAGTACGTGCTTTTTGTGACTTCCTCAAACTTCACCCATAAACAAGGACATCTGACTATCACATCTCTATTGTGAACTTTGCATTAAGCTTTCCAAACGTTCAATAAATTATTTCATCATGTAACATCCAAATGTACAACAAATGTAAAAGATATTTCGCATGTAGGTGTAATGAAAAAGAAAAAGTTCAGAGTGCACAATGTACATCTAGAAATTTATTTTTATAGAGACATCAGTAAGCCACCAATATATGATAAGCACGTGCATTGAAATAATGTATGAAATCACCTCTGCAGCAGTACTAAATAGCTCACCTGATAGATTCCATTTTTCATTGTCATGACAGCCAAAATAATTGGTAGCTCACTGGTGGCCAGATGATTTACAGAACAGGCTTTTCACAAAGAACCTGCATTTTCATTTGCTGTGCTCACATGAGCTGCCTCCAGGGTAAAATTAATGTGAACTTAAACCAGACAGTATGTTCACCTTCTGCTGTCAGTGTTGGACTAAGTTCTGCCATTTGCTATATGAAATAAATTCACTTAGATTTTGTGTTGTTTTGTGTTTTTTTGGGTTTTTTTTTGTCCTTAAACAAAGTTTTACATGAGCATCAATGTCTTTTATGAGTCCTCTGCCTGGTTTTTAATTCAGTGCTAGAATATTGTGTTTTTTCAAAGAACAATCTGCTTGATAGGAGATCTGCAGATAAATAAACTAGGAGCTGTACTTATTCCTGAAGCTACACACAGCTGATAGACAAAGTAACAGGTATTATTTACACCTGAAAACATTATGTATATAGTGTGGGGGGGGCTTTGTAGCAGTTTTACCTCAAAATTCTAACTAGGGAAAATATAGACAGGATATGAGTAGGAGGTAAGTCATTGGTGGAGGTAACTTTTAGTTGTCATGATCGCCAAAAACACAAGGAGGAGGAGAATGCATGTGCAGAGAAAAATGACGAGTTTTAGTACACCAAACCACAAGTCCAAAGCTAAAGACCAAAATGGAAAGTGTTCATTAGAAAGAGAGATAGAGAGAGAGAACGTTACAGGCCCCCCTCCCTTAATGGGCAATTTCTGACATCCTCCATATGTATCTTGGAGAAGGTGGCCCTGGAGTTGAGAACCCAAGCATGAAGGATTGCAGCAATGGCATGCCTTGACAAGGACAGGGTCCAGACCATCTTCCACCACCACCCAGGATTGCTCTTCTCCACCATACCCTACCCAGTGTAAAAGATACTGGAGCTAGCTTCATCTGTATTAGTCCACCAGAGCAAAAACTTGGTAAGCCACCCTATCAAAGAATGGGTTTAAGGAATGGCACAGAACACTCCGAGACATTCTATAATGAGGTGGCAATTTGAGGTGATAAATGATGGAGTTAATGAAGCATTGAATGTGAACCAGGCTGGTGTAACAAAAGGCAAACAATTTACAGAGCAGCTGGAACTTGATGTCCTTGGTGGAGTAGATTTTCCTTTCTGCTTTTGGATCACCCAGTGTAGGTGACCTCAAACTGACTGCCAAATGTGCGTGGTAAGATGAAACCATGCATCCACTGATGGATGATCACTGGTACTGGACAATGTGGGGAACCAAACTGGTGGAGAGCCATGAACACACTGGAAGGGAATATGGCCTGGAATGACTGGTGGAGGAAGTTCTCTCCAGGGGAGGAAATCAGCCAAGTCTGAAGGGAATTGGAAACAATATGAGTGGATGTAAATAGTGATATCTTAACTGAGTCTTTCAATTTGCCCATTATACTGGGGATGTTATTCTGAATTTACCAATTACCTTTAATGTCTTACATAAAGTGGCCCATACCTTGGACAATACCTTCCCTAGTCTGTGAGAATTTCTTCTGCTAGTCTATGACATTGAAAAACAAGAGTAAACAGGCATACCACAGTCTCCATGGGCAGTTTTGACAGGGAATTAGAACATTTTGAGAAACAGCCTCCAATAACCAGGATAGTCACAAAGTGGGATAGTAGAACAGTTAGTGTGATTTGACCATAGTCGGTGTGGTAAGAGGAAATTTACTTGCAGGCAGTTGTCTGGGAGTTTTCACATGAGCACAGATGGTAGGAGATCACAAAGTCGCTGATGTTATCCATCATGGAGGGCCACCAGAAATTCCAGGAAAGGAGAGTCAAGGTCTGGCACTTACCAAGACATATGCCCATTGAAGGAATTGTGATCAAACCAAGGCCAGTGCATATATTTTTTAAGGGCATGTTGTCAGGGGCAGTGTTGTCTTTTTGTGCTTCAACGATGATCCCATCTATTTCCCACTGTATGGGAGCATACTTGAGGTGTTCTGCAGTTTCAGGGTTTTCATAAAGTCTCTACAGGAAGTCTGCTTTCACCTTTTTAGATCCTGGAATGTAAACCACTGTGGAATGGAATCTAAAAAAAATTAAAAAAACACAGCACCCATCTCTGTTGCCTAGACTTTAAATGTTTGGCCTCTAATTGGATACACCGGCAAGTGTGTTGTGACTGATGACAAATAAATATGGTCAAGCAATGGATCACTCTGGATGGTTTTTAATACATATGAACATTTAATGCTTCAGTCAAAGATATATAATCATATAACCTCAGCCCTTACTTTAGCCATGATACCAGTTACTCCCCCTTAGTGTCCTGGATGCGAAGTTACATAAACTGGACACAACAAAGTGCTTATTTAGACCTGTAACAGTTGAAAGAGCTTTAGAAATGTGCAAGAAACACCAGAGTAGCAATGCAGCTATAATGTGGGTGGTTTGAATGGCAGCTGTATTATGACATTTGCCCAACTTCTTCAAAAAAAACTGGACATTGTTTCTACATAGTTCAGGTTCAACTTTGTGATAGCCATTGTAGCAAGAAAACAAAGTGTGGTGTTCGCTAGACTCAGACATGCGACCTGGAGGAGTTGCACCGTGGTCCCCAAAGCTCTTTTATTGCTTGCCCTTAAAAAGACAGTTGGAGGCAATACCGTAACCCAGCTTGTGGCAGTCGGTCAGCTGCACTGATAGTGACGTAACCCCCAGGGTCAGAACAAGAGTTTGATTAGCTCCCAGAGCTAAAGACTTAAGTATTTGGTTCAAAGGGCTAATCATCCTGACTGGTGTGTTGCATGAGCAGCGATGATCCTACTTCGAAATCTGCCAGCTCCCTCAGTCTGTTACAATAATTTACACTCTGAAGTTACCAGAACCCACATGTAATTTTATAGCCCTTAATATTTTAGAATGTTTTTTTTTTTAATCCTTTGAACCATCTGGAGGCTATTGATTCCTTCAGATTGCTAAGAAATAAAGCTTTCAGTACTAAGGGGGTGTGTTCTTTGGATACAGATCCTCTCGTTGTTTTATGGTGCTTTTTTCAGTAGGATCCGTCTGGGAGTGGCATTTCCAGTGAAAATGGAATTGGTAGAAACATGCTTAAGTCATCCAGCTGCTTTAAAAATAAATATTACCATGGCTATTGCCAGCATTCTAAGTGAAATAGTAAATGCTGGAAAAATTATGAAAACCTATTGCAAATGTTTATAATAAAATACAATGTTATTCACAATACCAAAACACTTGAGTATATTTATTCTGTACCGTTGTAATGTTTGTGCCAAGCAGGCAAGAGAGGCAAGGCCAAATGTGCAAAAAGGGAGGTTTTAATAAAGAGCAAAACAAGGAACTAACAGAGAAACTGGGGTTTAAAAATGATAAAATAGGGAAAACCAAACCAAACAGGTAACAGGGGAAACAACCAAGGCTTTAAACTAACAGGACCAACTACAGGAATACAAAAGTTCAGTGACAGTTCTAACATTAAGGTCACAGCACGTTTATAAGTTCACATACATACATCAACCGGCAAAGCACTAACAAAAGCAGAGGTAAATGCACACTGACAGGGTAAAATGAGATGAGACTGGCAAATAACGAGGGGATAAAGAGACACAATCAGAAAGAACTAAAGGGGCAGGAGAATGGTGACATCTAGGGGACACAGGGGTCATGACAAGCAGGGGTGTTGCAGTACTTCCCCTCCCCCTCGCCATTCCTGAGGCCATACAGGAGACAAGTCCAGGGAGAAGGGGAGCAGAAAGGACAATGAGAGGAAAGCTAAGAAACAGGGGACAAAGGCAAACCAATAGAGGGAACCACGAGACAGACATGCCGCAAACAAACGACAAAACATGAACCTGGCCTAGGGCATGGGCAACGATGAGGAGAGGTGAAGGTGGAGCCGGGGAAGGAAGGCCAGACAACAATGATGACCAGGGGAGACCATGAGGCAGGACTGGACCAGAAACACGGGGGAAGCCAGGCAGAGAGAGGGGACCAGGAGCAAAACCTAGAAGGAAAGGAGACAGACCAGGGACAAAAACAGGCAATGGGACAGGAGACGGGGACGCACCAACAGGGGGTGGAACAGGCATGGCTGGACAAGGAACAGGAGGCAAAGGGGAACACAAGGGAGGCTAAGGGGTGCAGGAGGAAGGTGGTGGAACAAGCGGAGTTTCTAGGGGCAGAGAACAAAGGGAAATGGGGCAGGGTAACCTGCGGAACACGCAGACACGCCCGCAAAGGGAGACGGGGCAGGGGAACCCGCGGATCACGCAGATGCGCCTGCAAAGGGAGACGGGACTGGCAAGGACAGAACCTGAGCCGGTGACTTGGGAGACAGGACCAGCGACTCAACCACAGCAGGCAACTCATCAGCAGGCAATGCTGACCCATACAGTGCCTGACCTGTGCCTTCTGTACCTGCAAGGGGGACCTCTAGGGTGCTCCTTGAGCACCAGGGACCATTAACCAAGCAGGTGTTCTCAGTTGCATACTCAGAAAGGTCAGGGAGTACAGGTGAGCCTCTCTTAGGCACAAAGGCAACCTCACTACTACAGAGGACCTCCTAAGACCAACTGCCCCTTGTCTTAACCCAACTGGACCATCCTGGGCCTCCATTACGCCATCAGTGGAGGTCTGGGTTTCTTTCAGGCAGTTGGTGCTGGCCAAGATCTGCTCAAGACACATAAGGCCAGACTGGGCTGCATCAGGACCCAGGGCACCACTCTGAGAGGTTGGCGCCTTAACTGAGGGGACAGGCACAGTCAGGGGAAGCTTAACTGGGGACACAGGCACTGGCAGGTCCACCTGAGGAGCTAAAGGGACAGGGGTAGGTGGACTGGGATTGTGGTTGGTCTGGGAGTCTAGGACTGTGGGGCAGGGCTGGACTGCATCCAGCAACACAGGGGACAGAACTGGCGAGGATAGGACCTGAGCTGGCAATGCAGGGGTCTGACCACCATCCACCTGAAGCAGGGAAGCCTGGACCCCTGAGGAGCCAATGAGGGACCCTTCTGCTCCTTGGGAGTGGGTCAGGTTTTTCAGGGACCCTGAAGACCAGACTGCCACAGACACAGGATCCCTTGGACTGACTAGGGCATCCACTAGCCTTATGTCAGTCTGGGTCTGTGCAGGGCTTTCAGTGCTGGTCAGGGCCACTCTAGGACCCATCATGGACCTTTTGCATGTCTGCACGGCCAGGTGGAGTGGCAGGTACAGCAGAAGCTAAGGACAGGCAAGGATTAGGAACACTATTAGGGAGTGGGGTGACAGGTACACAGGTAGAGGGAACCAGGGATATAGAAGACAGGTCAGGGGAACACAAACAGGCAGGGACATGGGAAAGGGTAGATCAGTCTGGACTGACCAGGAACAGGAAACCAGCCAACAGGGAGTTTGGGTGGTGGAGCTGACCAGGCAGTGACCCTGGGGTGTCTGGGTGCTGACATTGACTCAGACACAGTTCCACACATGACAGTCTGAGTACTGCACTGGACCAGGGTAACAGGACATGTTTGAGTGGAAGAAACAGTGTCAGCCCATTCAGTCTGTGCAACCGCAACACATGCAGGGGAGAATTGGGCTGCAAAGTCTGCTGTGCCCCATTCCATGTCACTGTCAGCCTCCTCTGAGCTTGAAAGAGGATCCGTATGAACAGACGGAACCCCCTCTGCTCTGAGGCACTACGACCCTACCTGGAGAGCCCCGGGGGACCTCCAGGATATACAACTTCAGACAAAGTCATCCAGGCAGTCACAAAAGTCTGGGAAGGTGGGTCTTCCACCCCTTGCAGAGTCCAGTTCAGCCCTTACCCACTCAGCTGCCTATCCAGATAGCCTTTGCCCTTCAGCAGCTATCTTTTGTCTCTCCGGTACTGACTGGGATTAGTGGCAAAATGGCAATTCAGGGCCTCAAAAAATGATTTATAGGATACTGGGGAACCATCAAAAATAGGTGGGAGTGGGCACTTAACAGCCCTCCCTTTCACTTGACCTCTCGGCATGGCCGGTTGTTCTGTAGCATTTGTGCAAAGCAGGCAAAAGAGGCGAGGCCGAATGTGCGAAAAGGGAAGTTTTAATAAAGAGCAAAACAAGGAACTAACAGAGGAACTGGGGTTTAACAATGGTAAAAAACAAACCAGGGAAACAAACAAGGCTTTAAACTAAAAGGGCCAACTACAAGAATACAAAAGTCCAGTGACAGGTCAAACATTAAGGTCACAGCACATTTACAAGTTCACATACATACAACAACAAGCAAAGCACTAACAAAAGCAGGGAGGTAAATAAAGGCACACTGACAGGGTAAAACGAGATGAGGCTGGCAAATGATAACTAGGGGATAACGATACACAATCAGAAAGTACTAACAATACAGGGAGAACAAGACAACGAAGAACCAACAATGACTCAGCACAAAGGGGCAGGAGAAAGGGTGACTTCTAGAGTACACAAGGGTCATGACAAGCAGGGGTATTACAACTGTCATGTATATTTTTCTGTTAATCTTTGTGTTATGTTGTAATTTTATTTTTTTGTCACTTGTGTTCCTTTCCTTTCATCCAACTGCCTTTGAACATGTGCTAAAGCCCTGCCAACTCGCTGTACTTCACCTGTATTGGTCAATTAGATTATCTTGTTGTTCTTTTACTGATGTTCTGTGGAATGGGCACAATCACTGACTTGTTAATAAAGTCTTAAGATAGCTGCATTAGCAAGGGGCTTATACAAAGTATACATTATAAAGACTTTAACCTGACACTCAAGTTAATTACACCAGCCACAGTAAATACTTTTTCAGTCTTACCTGAGCATGTTAGTTGTGAGAATATTGCTATGCTTGAGACACTAGTCCCAAGAAGGTAATATACTTTCATTTCACAAAACCTGTGTTTTTGACAGTATGTACACAAAATGTATATATACACTTCTGTCTGATCACAATACCCATACTTGAAGTGTATAAAAACTCAAAAATAAAGTGATATATTTGCCAGCATTGATTTTTTCTTAATTTTCATTTAATTTGACCTTTGTACCGGTTGACACCCTGTCCTTGTATTGGTTGTTTCCCTGCCTTGTGCCGTAGACTTCCTGGTATAGGCTCCAGGCCGCCTGTGATCCTGTACATGTGAGAAGCGGGGTAACATTTGGATGGATGGATAAAATTGATTTCCTTTAATCTTTTTCTAATTTAGAGACATTTGTATAAAGCTCCTCTAATGTTCTGCAGCTATTTTGAGTGCTGAGCAGAGAAGGCGATTTCTGGCCAATAATAACTAGCACAATTGAAAGCAGTTCACATTCTTTGGATATTGGTATGCAGTTGATTTAAAAAAAAAAGTAATAGACACACACTCTAGACTCAGTGGAGCCTAAGAAGATTGGGCCCACAACCAACAAAAGACCCAATTCCATGCTCAGAACAAAATCCCAGCATGTTTTCATTACGAACGTGTCGCTGGCTCAGATGCTTACATTTAATTACTTACTGGGTGCTTTTGTTTAAAGGATTGGTTATTTTACCGATTGGTGCAACACCCCCTAATGGAGCTCTGTGGAATTAAGTTCCTTCACTCAAAGGTTCAGCAACAATGAACTCTTCAGGATATGAACCACAAGCCATGCTGTCTATAATACTTATAATAATTATATGACTGAATGCTTGCTCTTTTCTCAACAAACTACTAAATCCCTTCATTTTCATAGTATTTCTAGTATTGTTCCAGAGTTCATTCAGTAGCATCTGGACTGGCTCCGAAAAGCTCGCTTTGATTTAGTATCTGGCCCTTCCCTTCCTCCAATTGTTAAAGGCTGGTATTCTTTTCAATGCTCTGCTGAAATTAAGCCCACCTCCTCAGCCTGTGTCTGGCATTTACATTTACATTTATTCATTTAGAAGACGCTTTCATCCAAAGCAACTTACAAATGAGTAAGAGTACACTTACATTTTAAAAAGATTACATCTCTCTGTCCTGTTTACATTCACAAACTTCTTCAACGATTCATGAAGTAAGACAGGATTGTGTCTGTTTGTGACCATGTACCCTTGTCATCTCCTTCTTAATCTGCCTGTTTCTGCATTATTGTTGTAGTGTTCACTCTGGCTGATGTTCACTTCTGCACTGCCTTCAGTCTGAGTTTTCCCCTTATGTTGGCTGGTTGCTTTGTTTCTACTTATTGTTCACTTTGTAATGTGCCATGTCTTTGCAGCCATTTTTCTCAAGTGCCCTACTTTTTTTTATTTGTCTTCTTGTTCCCTTTTGAGTTCCTAGTTAAGTTACTCTTCAGTCTTGTTCCTCTCCCATATTTATTTTTTGGACTTTGTTTTCTGTTAATAAACCCCACTCACCACTAGCAGACCTTCCTTTGCCTTTGTTTCCTGCTCGCACCAAGTGTGACACACTATTACATAACACAATGTGGATTTACATAACCTTAAAAGCATGAGATGCTTCATTCTGAATTATCTTGTATACTGCCTTGATAATTTAGAGGACTGTCAGTCATTGACATTATTTTGACCTGAAAGTTGTTTTATGTGGTTGACAAGCTCAAGTACTGATTGATATTGACCCTCCAGCAATTTACATATTTACATCCAAAACTGAAGCTGAGGAAAAAATAAAACAATGGGAAATTTTAACTGGAAGGCAATTCTAAAAGTGGAATTGTTCATAAGGCTCTATATCTTTCCCCAAGCAGTTTTGCCTAACGTTGCCTCTGATGTGAAGAAAATGAGTCATAATGCTCACTTTTTCAGCCACCCCCATTCAAATGAGAACAGTAATAGAAGCCCAGTTTTAAATAAATGTCTCACAACCTAGTCCTGGTGACTTTCAAAATGAAGCTCATGACTAATTTCAAGAAATGAATACGCCTAGTAAACTGTCACACAAAGGAGGGCATGATTCCCACTGGCTGTCAACTCGTATTTCCATAGTTTCCTACTAGTGCAGTCAGAAATGGGATGTTCTTCAGGACAACTGTTGTCTTGTCACCAACTGTTCACAGCACAGCGGCAGACAACTGAGCCATCATATATTATTATTAACATACGATTCTTACTCCATCAAACTCTGTTTTTTGGTGGAACTTTCAGAGCCATTTCTCTGCTCCACTTGTATTAGTGATATAATGTCAGAAAATCATGATTAGAGTCACTTGTCTGTGCTCTAATAAAATATTGGATTTTAAAATAAAAGGCTTATTATAACAGTGCTGGCAATGGCAGGGGGCAGACAGACCCCCCACAACTTGTATGTCCCTGCAGTCTGCAACTTTACAAATGTGAACAATCTGGAATAGTCCATTCCATCCCAAAACTCGGAAGACATCTGATAACACCACCACCCCCCTCTTACATCTGCACTTTGGAAGATGTCTAGTAGACCCCCGCATCACCCACCCCAGTTATAGGTTTGGTTTTCAACATCAGACTGCTGGCACTGCCCTTTCATTTTTAAGTCAGTAAAGTATAGGCAATTTATATAATGAAATCTAACACTCAACAAACTGTCAATGAAACAGTATAAATGATAAATAATACACCACATGTCCCCACTGTCTGGGTGACGATGACTGTGCTAGAGGCAGATATGCTGCAGTAGGTGAAAAGTTACAGTGACAACAAACAAAAAAACAAACATACATAAGTACCAGAAACCACTGATGAAGCAATACTTTCATATCCTGCCACACACGAACACAGGCAACTGCTGACAAGAAACATGCTGGTCAAAATGAATAGTTCCATATCCCCTTTCCCTCTCTCTCCATCTCGGTCTCTCTCTTTCATTCTACATAAAATGTTATTAAAGTGACATTGCACGTATCAGATTTAAGATGTTTTATTTATTTTTCTTTAACAGTTTAGAATAATAAGTTTACATTGTAATGGCTGATTATGGTATGCTGCTTCAAGAATATCGAAACTTAATAAACTTAGAAAAAAGACCTATTGTGTTTGATTATAGCTACAGTATTCTATGAATGTAAACTCATTCAAATCCATTTTTAGGAGCTGTTAGCCCTGGTCTGCTACTTCCACTGATATGTGGTAGAGGTATGTGCTTCGGTGAAGACCCCTTTCACAGCATTCACAGTACTGAAAGACCCCTAGTTTCATTTACCTGACAATGGAAAGACCCCCCTGCATTGATCACTGTTGTGGATTAGAATTAATGGTTTCTTTATCTTTGTTTACACAACATATTAATAAAGAGTTACGATGTTCATAATTATACAAGTGTATTTTTCAATTGAAACGCTATGCAGTGCTGGTTCAGCATCAGCCCATAATGACCCTAATGTTCAGATTTTAGAGTACTAAAAAGCTCCAGTTTTTATGAAGTAATGTGCTACCATAAGACCTTCGAGTGACAAGTAACCAGACAGCCCGGGGGCCATCAGCTTCAGAATCAAGTATCACGCCGTAGACGT
Organism: Chitala chitala; assembly: GCA_025773905.1. Classification (NCBI taxonomy): domain Eukaryota; kingdom Metazoa; phylum Chordata; class Actinopteri; order Osteoglossiformes; family Notopteridae; genus Chitala; species Chitala chitala. The sequence goes on from JABJVR010009354.1 coordinate 12,844, forward strand.
CTTGAAAAAACCAAACTGTAAATGTTGTCTTTAATGCCCTCCAGTGGTTATATATTGTAACGCCGGTGCCGCGACCAATGGACCGCAGCCGGTGCATAATCGCCCCTTCCCGGCACCACTTGTAAAATAGTTGTGCCACACCCTGGGTGTGTCTGAGAGCGTCAATGTTCCTCTCACCTCGTTTCCGAGTGTCTTTGTTCTGGTGATTGGTTTATTGTTGTCTGAGTCCTTTTAAGAGCTTTAATAAAATAACAGCAACTTTACCCAACTCGCCAGTGTCTTATTAATAATGGTTAGCTATGATCGCCGCTACAATATGTTTTTTATTTTAAAAATCAAATAGAACTAATACAATACACTCATTTTAATTGGACCAGATGAGGTTTTTTTTTTTTTGACTAACAAAAATAAAAAAGTTTCTAGGATTTATCAATGACAATAATTTATTCAGTTAAAATATAATAAAGCAACAGATAAAGGTGCTTGACGCATTATGCACGGTGACAAAGTATCCTGTTATCATACGACTTTTGTTTAATTGATGACAAATGTTTTCTCTGTAATATATTATACGTGTACAGTTTCATTTTTATTCATATTGATCTTTATTGATCAGCCTTAAACAAGGGAGCACTGTCAAAATTCATTTAAAACCTGGAGATGGAAGAAACTGAAAAAATGAAGTTTCACAGCACACTATCCACTCTTTTTAGTACAGACGAAATATTAACGTTACTGCACATGACTGCCTGGACAGTAATTTAACAAGCTGTCTTAAGGAAGAATCATTTTTTAAAGTAAGCACCTTTTTAAAGTAATCAGTTCATCTTTTCCATTACTTATTCTGTACAGGGAAATGGGTGGCTTGCAGCAGGTAGGATAGGGCACAAGACATTAACATATATATATATATATATGTACATACAGTACATACACTCACTCGTGACTCTGGATGAGGGAACAGTGCTAACCACTGTGACCATGGAGATGTGGGGGAACAGTGCTAACCACTGTGATCATGGAGATGGGAGGGAGAGAACAGTGCTAACCACTGAGTCACCATACCACAATTAACAATTACTTGAACTGAGAGTTCCACTGTGTTTTTAAAGGTGCAAACCACAATAGAAAGGGTGGAGCACTGCCTCATGTGATCAGGTGAAATGTAAATATTAAATATTCTGTGTGTAGGATGTGAAAAGAGAGAGAGACCATATAAGACCATATAAAACCAAATGTCATATCTTAATATGGACTTAATCTGCTGTTATGGTTCACACTATGTAATATTACCTCCTATTCAGTGCAGTGGCAACTGGACTGCAGAAACCTTTTTTCAAGTGTTTGGTCAGCAAAACCGACTAAGGGAATATTGTCTTTTTCCTTTTGTTTATGTGCGCACAGTGCATTTCAATTTCTCTGCTTGGCCCAAACACCAGCTAGTTGGCTTTCTTTTGTTGCGTTTTAGTGTGTATTCTTGGTTTCCTTGGAGATTCTTCCTCAGGTGCTGTGGAGTTTTTTTTTTTTTACTGTATCTAGTCATCAGTCCTTCAACCTGGACTGTACCTTGTCTTGATGTAGAAGCTTGCTTGTCTAATGTAATAACATTGTGAAAACTCACAGGAAATGTTGGTGATAGCTTGTTTTCATGAAACCAATGTGCTCCCAATTTCTCTAATTGATATAAAATATGGTCTTAAATGTTTTCTTGAAAAATACAAATGAATAATGTTTATTTCATGTTAGCTACATATTTACAAATAAAATGGAAACAATTCTCAATTACATGCAGAAACTACTGTAAAATCTGGAATATAATGTTTGTCTGTTTTTTACTCACTCCCTGTCTTTGTTTTCAGGTTTTTCTTTGGTTAATTATATAAATAAATATAAGACAAGCATTTTAAATGGTGATTTAATAAACATATAGATTATGGACTGTTTTAGCATAGAATTTAAATTTTCACATAGTCAGTGCATGTGACCACACTCATGTATTTGGCTAAACTGGATTCCCTTTTGTCTGGAAATCTCTCACTCACTTATTCACAGGGGTTTTAGATCAGGTGTTCTCAGTTGCTGTCCTGGGGGACCCCCATTGGTGCAGGTTTTTGTTTCAGATAATTTCAGTTTTTAATTTAATCTCAGTTAAACATTATGTACTTTTTCTGTAATCAGTGTCAGTCCAGAAATTTTCAACAAGCTTAATTCTTTTTAATGAGAATTTTAAAAGCACATCAGAGATCTTGCTTCTTAATTTTTTTAATGATTTCACTGTTTCATAACAACCATTAAATATTTTTATTTCCCATTAGAATCTGCAGGTAAAGTGATGTAATATGTGATTTATATTTTTGTTACAGATCTTACAGCACAAGTCTTACTTATAACTTTCTTTTTCATAACTCATTCTCTCAGTTGATTAAGACAACCTAGTGCAGTGATCACCTAGTGATCAGGAAGAATGACAGATGTACCGTTAATTGATATTCCATTAAGATAATGGTCAAATTAAAATGAATTAACGGGTTGGAAGAAAAACCTGAACCCACTGCGGCCCTCTAGGACTGTGCTTTGATACCTTTGCCATAGGGCATCAGTTCCTAAACCTTGGGGTGGCAACCCCACATGGGCTCACTTGATATGCAAAATGTCACAAGCAAATGGGTAAACAAAAAATTCAGACATGAAAATGGAATCATGAGCCAAAACGTTTGGGGATCTCTGCCACAGGGAATCCAGGCAAAATCAGATGAATGATAAGGGAGACTATTACACAGCAGAACTGCTGAGTCATTACATATGGAACATTTTAGGAACACCACAACTGCACTTACCATTAATGACATAAAGCATTAATAACAAAGGGAAAAAAATAATATAAAAAGGAAATTAAAGCAGCACTTCTGAAATATTGTGCTGGAAAAGTCCAAAACAATTCACCAAATAAAATATTCCAACTGTCTGACTGTGAGAGTTAGATGATTCTTAGTGAAGGACTTTAATGACTTTCCATTTTTCATACAAATTCTTTTGAAGTTATAAGTTCTGCATCCAGATTATTAGCGACTCTGTGCCAAGTCTGCAGAAGTTGATCCTTTGTCAGTCCCTGTATATTACAGTGCTCTGTAGGAGGAAGTTCGCTTCCTCAGTCTTGACTTGTTGTGAAACAGGAAATACCTTAAATTGGCCACAAAGGAAGAAGTTTGCCTGAAGGAGAGTCAGTTGTGAAAATAGAACTTCTGTATGAGAAAAGGAAATGCATAACAAGCCCTTAACTGCAAATAATTTGAACCAATCAGAGCAAGGACAAATGATGCTTTGTACAAAGAAAAGTAATAGAAATATAATTTCAAGAACACTGGGATTATTTAGAGGTAATCTTTACTACATCAGTCACAGTACAGTTCACTGAGAGGTCACTATCTGTATGACACTCTTAGCCAGGATGACCAATCATAATTGGGCAGTTTACATTCATGAATTATCTTAACCGTGTAGTCCAGGTGAGGGTCGCAGGGAAATCTGGAGCCCATCCCAGAGCACATAGGGTGCAGGGGACACCAACCCACCACAGGGCACACACACACACACACACTACAGGCAATTTGGACACACCAATCAACCTAACCTGTATGTCTTTGGAACATATTCTATTAACAGAAGGTTGCAGTATGGGATCAGTGTAGTACTTAACCACTAACATTAGTTGGTAATTCCATTTCCTTTTATAGACATCTCCAAATTTCATTTCTTGCACACATTTAAGATGAAAACAATTTAACATCTATTTTCATTTTCACTGAAATAAAATGCATGTAACACAAGATGGTGAATCAAATTATATTTAAATTAGTCTAATTTGTGTTCATAATTCATTAATCAATTAAAATATGTATCATTTTATATTTTTTACAGTTTCCTAAGATACTTTTTTTGCTTGCAGTAGATGTGACAGTACTTCCACCTGCTGGTTGTTTTAATGTTTTCAGTTTCCAGATTATGACACCCCTACAGTTATGTTCCCTATAGTTAAGTTTTCATTAGGAGTCATTAGGAAGTGGTTTAAAAAATTGACATCAGAAGTGAGAATTGAAACCCTGGCTCCATCTGGAAGTGGGAAACCCCAAGAGAGTGAGGATTCTGTTCTCGACGCTTGCACTCAACCAACCTAATACATCAAACTTGAAGCTGAACTGTTTGGTCTATCGATGAGGTGCTTAAAGATTATGAAATAAATATATAAGAACAAAATAGCACTGATCTTTAATAAGACGTCTGTATGTCACTGTGTTTAGCAGAGTAAGTACCGCCATGGTAGACACCCCAGTTGCCAGGGTCATGGTTTGTCCCTCCTTAGACCACTGTAGGTAGGTAATCACTGCTACTGACTAAGAGAACCCCACAAACCTTGCCATTTCAAAGATGCTTCATCTGGCCATAACGATTTAGCCCTTGTCAAAGTCACTCAAGTCTCTCCATTTCTCCCACATTTAGCACATCAACTATGAGGAACAACTTTTAACTTATTCTAATATATTGCAGACCTTCACATGCAATGCTGCTTCAAAATATTCAGTGTTAATCACTTTACTTGTGATGTTTTGGCTCATCAATAGCAAGAAATAAACTCCATCTGATACTATGGCAGATATGTTGTCAGTTTTCAGTAATTTAATACTTTCCTTTTCCATATTTGTTACATTAATATTTCCCAATTAGACATCATTTTTGGCTGTTTCAACCCTGCAAATAAATCACAAATAAGTTGCAGGGTATATAAAAGTCTAAGCATTCTTTGAAATTGCATGTGCAGAGTCATTCCTCTGGGGTACTGTGGTCTGAGCTCAGGTTACACTATTCCAAGGCTTTGATCTTACTTTTTTGAAGCCGTTTTTGTTTGACTTGGATGTGCACTTTGAGTTATCATATTGGTAATTATTCTTCTTTGGTTTTCTGATAGAGCACAGCAGGTTTTGTGCCGAATATCTTTATAGTTCACCATTTATGTTGAGTACAGCCCCTGTTCCTAGCTAAAGACAAGGACCCACAGCGATGACACCGTCATCACCATGCTTCATAGCAAGTATGGTGTTTTCTGAATTATAAAATCTATTGTTTTTGAACCAAACACATAATTTTGAATAGAGGCTACAAAGTTAAACTTTTCACCAGAACGTAAGACTTTTCCTCACATGGCATTTGGGTGATATAATGTACTTTGTGCCAAAGTTCAGAAAGGTTTAGATGTTCCTTTTGTGAAAAGAATAAGTTCCACCTTGCTACTATACACCATGGCCCAGATGTGAACAGAATATGAGAGATTGTTGTCACATGCAAGTCACTAGTACCTGCCAAAATTTTTCTCTGGATAGCCTCCCTGTTAAGCCTTTTCCTTGCAAAGTCATCAACTTTGGATGGCCGTACAGTGCCACGTTTTTCCACTTATTGATGACTGTTTTCATAAAACTCAATGGTACACCGTATGCTTTTGATAATCTTTTATAGACATCTCCTGATTGATTAATTTCTATAATAAGATCCTAGATCCTTTTTTCAGCTCTTTGCAGAGCATGACCAGAGTTGTCATTTTATGCAGCCAATAATGCACATATCATTTGTGTATTTATTTGGGAATTACATGCTAGTGAACACCTTAAACAAGAAACCAAAAAATGAAGTTATTCATGCGATACTGTACTGCAGTTGTAGCGGTTACTAAGGAACCAAACTCACCAAGCCTACCGCTCCTTTTGAGGAAGGTGGCAAGTTATTACGTCAGGCACTTCGCGCCGCTTACTTCTCTGTTACAGCAGTTATTCAAGTTCCCGGTTTCTTGGTTTATTAATTAAACTCTCGCCTCTCGCAATTATTTCCCTCAAAACTCCTACATTGTGACATCAGAGGCAATTTAATTTCCAGTAAAATTCAAGCTTGACATTATCAGGCTTCAGCAAACAAACAAACAAATAAATACATGCATACATATTCACGTGAGGAGGACTTTCTTTGTATCTTTGTTGTTCAACTCCCTCCTTGCGCTGCATACAAGGTCGTATTACGTAAAAATGGTACGCAATATCACTGAAAGAGAATCAGGTTCCACCTTAAGGTAAATACAGTATCGCAAGGCGTTCGAAATCGATGCGATACTTTCTCCTTTCGGTAAAGTTGGCGGTAGATGGCGCTACAACTTCAGTAAGAGCGAACGGACTCGTTTGGCTGCGGTCCTGTTCCAGGTGTTGCTGTTTGATCCCTTCCGGTCTCCGTACTGGAATTTTAACAGCATTACGTCATTTACTCTGCCACAGACAAACTTTGGAGCGATTCAAAGTAACTTATTTGTACTTTAAAACCGGGATTTTACGCTCTAATCTGTTAGGGTTCAAAAATACAACAGTGATATGACGAAGCGTATATGTATCGGTCAGTGCAATATAAATGGGAAGACTGGACCATCATGTGAAGTTTAAATACAATACATTTTGTGCCCAACAATTAGATGGAGGAACGGGAAGGTAAGCAATTTATTACGAATTTTACAATTAGCTTGCAGCCTCGAAATATGAATTTAAATTGTCTTTCTGCCGATGACTTCACCCTCACAAATTAAATTGAATGGTCCAGTTAAGATCTAGAGTAAAATTAGTGTATGAACCATTCCAGTTTAACCACCAACAGGACCAGTGATTGCTTTACGGCTTGACTGCATTGTGAATAATGTTTTATTAACCCAACGTGTTTTGCAGTTATTGTTATTATATTTATGCACAATGTACCAAAGATGTACATGATAGATGAAAGTGCTCTGAGCTAATACTGGAAGGGAATTGTTGTTTTGTCAGTACAGATGTTTGTAACCATATCTACAAAGACCTTACAAATAATGATCTGCAACATAAAATAATGCGAGATAATGAAACGTTTTTGTCTTACGATACTCAATTTTTCTAGTATAGAAATAACGTATTTAAAACTGCATTTTGGCTATCGATCTATTGCCAAGTAAAACTGGTTTTTCTTGTATGTTTTATTTCGCTAGACAAAATATTTTAACGTGCTATGCATTCGGAGTGATTGTGTTTATTTAAAGAACTGAAGCCCAGTTTTAAAAATTAGCCCAAAGCATACACATGTGCATTATAAAAAACGGATATTAAGTGAATGGCAGAATAAAAATTCGGTATGATTGTTTATTTCCTTCAGTTAAAGAGGAGCTCCAGTGCGCTGGATGTGGAGGAAGAGTTCAGGATGACTTTTACGTGAAGATTCTGCAAGACGCCTGGCACAACGGCTGTTTTCAGTAAGTGTGTGTGTGTGTGTGTGTGTGTGTGTGTGTGTGTTGTTAAATTCTGTACTGTATAGTTATGTTTAGAATTTGTGCTCACTTAAAGTTTGTCTGATTTTAAAAAGGTTGTTTTGCCTATAACTATAATGTTATGTGATATTGTTTGACTGACTAAACAGTTTTTATAGTTGAGTGTTAAAGAGGTTTGGAAACCTGACCGTGAAAATCTTGTTTTCTTCTTATGGGTTGAGGTATTTGTGGACCAGACTTATTTCTAAGGCAACTGGAGGTGTGACTTCACTTTCAATGTTTGTGGGTTGGTTGCCGCAGATCTCTGTAATGCTGTGCCAGGTGCATGTGATGTTTGGAATGTTTTGGAATCACACAATGATGGATGTAAAACGTGCAGTGCTGCATCACACTAAGGTGTATATATAATCTGTTATACTGTCATATCCACTAAAATTATGATGTGCTGTATGGCTCAGTACAGTGTAATACAATTACTTACTTATTGAAAATAATATGGCGGTACAAATATAAAAAAGTGATTTGAAACATAGAATGATTGAGAAGCTTGGCTTTATTTTTGAGGTTTGAAATGATTATATGCAAGATTTTTTCAAAGAAAGGATATTGAATATGAGATGGGAAATAAGTGTTCTTCCTATACAGTTGTTGGTTGAGGAATGACATGGTCTCTTAGTGTGGCAGTGGTCCACCACAATGTTATTTTACTGCTTACCAAACTGAAATGCCCTTTTGCCATAATGATTTGAAAATTGTTTTACTGAAGCATCTTCATTCTACTCTGTGCTGGTGTGGATTTTTTTCCTTGTCATTTAATTTATTAAAATTAGGAATGGTCTGAACAGAATTAGTGTGTTTGTGTTCTGTAGACTCTGACTGTTTATCTGAAGGTCTGGATGTAAATGGATATTTGGCAGCCTGTTAACCACGGCCCCCAGAGCGATGTTTTTTTTTTTTTTTTTTTTCTCTCCTTCTTATAAATGCTGTGCGGTTTGAGTCCTTCTCTTGTCTTGCTTGTGTCACAGAAAGCCAGACTGAAATTTTACCAGCATGTTTCTCCACATGGATTTCACTATGTTGTAAGCAGCAGTTGCTACACCTGAAGAATCTGAGGGAGATAAGGTGTGCTTAGACCTAAGCACACAGGCTTAATAATTACCAAAATGAGCTGTGTCTTACAATATCCCCTTCAACTCTGACCCCTTACACAAAGAGCTCCATCGGTGATAAGATGCATCTGGTCCTCAGGGTCACTGGGATGGGTACTAGTGCAGGAGCAATGTGATGAGATTCAGCAGCGTTTTAGTTTCAGCTCAGAGTTGTGCTTGGCTGTTGTCTAGCAGGTCCACACTGTGAAAGGTATAAAGGGAGGTCTCAGACCTCAGGAATGCTGAATTAAAACCCTGTTAATTAGCTGTTTTCACTTGAAGGTTCATCTCTTCCGTAAATGGTTCACCTGGGCTGGAGAGAGGTCATTGCATTAGTCTCTTGGAATTGGTTTGTAAAAGCAGGATGTGCTAACATGTAATAGCCCTGAAATTATTCAGCTATCACGGAGGTCCTGTTGGTGACAATGGGTAACCCTGTTTTGGTTTATGGCCCTGCTGTGAATCGGGTTGTGGCACATTTGTGAGGTTTCTGACTTGCAGTTGCACAGCACTGCTGTCTGGACTTTCCACTGAGAGTAAGTCACCCTTTCTGCCTTTAGTAAGTTTTATGATTGTCGGTGTCCCCCCCCCTTCAAAATATCAAAAAAGCAACTGGTGTTGAGTAAGTTCCAGGTTTTGATTTTTTTTTTTTTTGTTTGTTTTGTCAGTAGGAATTCCCATCTGGAGAGCAAAACAGCTACAGCAGAGCTCCAAGATTTCGTTAATGTGTCTCAGTTTTTTGTTTTCGTTCCCCAAAATCTCACATCAGCTTCAATCACCTCTTCCTCACAAGCCTGTTCCCCATGTTGCATGGTGGAAATGCAATGTTGTCTCTGTCCAATGAGCTAACATACCTGAATGTATAAGTCTTAACTCCACAGCAGTGTGTGGCCTGACTTGCACATTCCTAGACATCGAATCAGGGCTGTATGTCTGGGTCTAAAGGCTGAGCAGAGGGGTGTGGGTTTATCTGTGTGTGCGTAGTTTTTCAGACAGATTATATTTGTCCAATTTCAAGGTTTAGTTTCATGGCAAAAACTGAAGTGTTGCTCCAAGACACTCATCATTATGGATAATAAGTCTATCCTATATATGCGTTAGATTGTAATGTATTAAATTTAAAAAATGCACGAGGTCATCACCTGTGGTGGCTGAGTGAGAACGATGGAGACGTTCATGGGCCAGTGTGAGGTAATGGATGGTCTTTTAAGATATTAGTTAGACTGTAATGTGATCAGTGTGCATGACTGCCATTATGTTTCTGAATGGTTTACACAAACCAGCCTCACAAAGTGGCATACAGTGCTTCCTGATAGTTTGGCTTTTTTTTTTTTTTTTTTTTTTTTGTTCCTGGCAAATTTCCAGCCTACAGCTTTGAAGCTGGAAAAAAGACAATTATAAATTATTTCACTGATTTCTGTGAATGAACTAGTGATGTCGTGATAGCAGATGCTCCAGTAAGGTGAAAAGCCAGGATAGTCATGAAGTCCATTTTAGCTCTCGTTTGGACTAAAAGTTAAGGTCTGATGAAGAATGCAGCAAGAGTGACAGCAGCACAGGGAAAAGTCTTGCCACTTCATATGCTGGTCATGTATGCTGGTTTGTGTCAAGCACTGCATCCCAAGAGGTTCTGATTTGTAGTTACATGGCACCATAGTTACAGCAGGGATTTTGTGCAGAATGCTTAAATTTTTTTTTTTTCCATTGATGATTTCTGTTTGATATGTACTGGTGCTATGCATATAAATTTTGAACTTGGTAACAGAATTTTTCCTTTGGGCTTACATTTAGACTTCCACAGAAAGGCAGCCGTTCCATTCTGAAGCTGTGGTTGCAGCCCTTTGATAAGGACTCGTCCCTGCCCTCAGTACAAAGTCCAGCTGGGCCTGCAGGTTTGCTGTGCTGTCCAGCTCTTCTGGCAGTCTTTTTATACTAGACTGTAACTTATCAGTTTGGAAGATGTGGGTTAACAGAATTACTGAAGAACTAATTTTTACCATTCAGAGATAAAACACTTCATGTCTGGGCTGTCTTTTTTTATGTATAAATAGAAGTTCCCTCTCTCTCTATTGTGTAATAAATTTTATAATACACAAAGACCACAAAAACCTCCTTGGAGTAAATGGGAAACAAAAGGAATTAAATTTACATAACGTTAAAGACTACAAAAAGCCAGACAAAGAGGTGAGTGGCACAGATGTTGAACAGACGTGGACAATGTGTCAAATCCAACGAAAGCATGTTACAGCTGTGCAGTGCCCGAGGAACAAGGAAGAGCTGTGGCGATTCATCACACATCTGAGACACGTGGCTCTAGGCACAAAGGGGCTGTGTCACAGAGCACTCCTGGGGCTTAGAGTCTCAGGGCACAAAGGGGCTGTGTCACAGAGCACTCCTGGGGCTTAGAGTCTCAGGGCACAAAGGGGCTGTGTCACAGAGCACTCCTGGGGCTTAGAGTCTCAGGGCACAAAGAGGCTGTGTCACAGAGCACTCCTTGGGCTTAGTGTCTCAGGCTTTCTTCTGTGGCCTTTTATGTTTTTTAATGGACCATTTTTTATTGTTCTCGTGACATCAGCATTCAGTATGCTGCAGCACATCGTAGTGCTTAAAAATAACACCAGATCCCTCAGATTATATGTTGGTTGTGTGCTTCACTGAGACATTGGATTTTATTGATGCCATAAAGCAAACAGCCCTGTGTAAATTGGTTACTTGGTAAGCGCCATCATTTTCATGTTAGTCCCGACATCACTGTTTGTGCATTTCATTGCACAGTGGAAGTGAGGGAGCTACGCCTGTAGTTCCTGTCTGTTTTCCCCCCCGTTTTGGTTGTTTTGTCTGTCTGCATAGCCGAACTCATGGACACGGTGCGGTGCAAGCTAACCGGGCCGACTGCCAGCTCGCTGGACCGCCGTGTGCTCTCGCTTTTAACCGCGCTGCGTTTCAGTGCCGCGAAGGCCTAGGAACAGCGGAAGTTGCCTTGCTTTCAGCTTTGCGTGACTGCTGCTGTTCCCTCTCAGCCAAGCACAGTCACTTTGAGTTATTTTTAGTTCCCACTACGATTACCTTTGCGTTCTCCCCGCATGGGTTCATTTTACTGGCATTGGCTTGTGGAGGGTTTGGGAAAGCCGCCACATTGTGAAAGGGAAACCAAACGTGCAGTCTCCTGCTGCCTGAGCTGCATCGTGAGGCCAGGCAGCGAGAAGAAGCCTAATCGCTGTAACTGACGGACACAGTTTTGCATTTACCGCATTTTGGTCACTTGCATGCCAGGAACGGGTGGTTATGAGTCACGATGATGGAGAATAACTACGATACCTTCCGGCCCTAAAAGGAACATGGGCCACAGCCGTTGTGATTCTTTTCATGCTTGTTCAGTGTCTAGCTGCAAAGACGTTTCAGTTTCCCTCTTTACATCAGCATGGCGGACCCCCTGCAAACAGGGCAGTGATTTCTTTTGGGCAGGTGGGGTTGGAGAGTAGTGTAGCCTCTGTGCCCTGCTCGACCTGCATGGCTGGTTGAAGCATGCCTTTAGCCTGCAGGTGTTCCTTTCTCTCTTGGCATGTGGAGCGTCCCAAGCTCAAGAACATTCCGTCCTCATCCTCTTGGCCTGTGTCGAGCGCATGCCAGTCCACCGAGCGCCGTGGAACGGTCTGAGTATGACCGTGTGGTTTTTTCAGAGTCAGAGTTCCATGTGAAAGTTGGCAGAATTGATTGATGCAATTCCTCTCACTAATTAAAAAAAGCATACACAAACTTGCGTTTTGCATTATGTTAGGGATTTTTAAACGGACAATAATGACTACTTAAAGGCTTCTAGCCTTGATGCATTTTTCATGTCGTTGAAAAAGATTGTTTGTTACCAATATTTTATTTAATTATGAAAAATGTTGGCAAGGATGTCTGGAATTTTTTATTTTTCCTGTGTATCCGATGTTGAATATTGCCTGGCACCAAGCCCTGAATTTTTTTATTTATTTTTTTGCATGATGCATCTAGCTGTAAAATTAATGGCAATCCAGTTAATGTAATGTGCATTTGTGAATGCATTGAGATGTAACAGCCTGAATCACAGCTTTAGGTTTTTGTTATATATGTTAAAATATTTTGTTATATACATTATCGTTTTCAGTACAACACAGCGTGCACAGACGTACACAGATGTGTTCAGTTTGTATATTTATTTTACTTGTGTTTCATGATCATTTTCTAAGTTCACATATTTGGTTTGTGAAGTGTAGTTTGGTTTTTATTTTAGTTATTTAAGAGTTGTGGAATTAACCTTTTAGGACGGTTTTAATCTCAGCGGGATGCACACTTGAGGCTTTTTGCTGCTTCTGCCAAGCTAATAAATGTTTTGTAGCTTTTCTTGTGTGGTGCAGAAACTGTTGATCCGTAATCCAGTATATGTGCAGAATAACTGCTGTGAAACATTGTGTAAGCATAGTTTCCTAAACATGTTTGTATGTGTGTTTTTATTTATTTTGTAACAGCCGTTATGTTTCTTTCCTTAAATCAGATTGCGTGTCTGTGTAATCTGCAAGCCCTGAAATTCCATTTTGAAAATCGGGGAATTTCCCCTGAACCAGTTTGATATAGGGTGCAGGAGTTAATCTATTGAGCTTCTCTAGAAGTACATTAAAATAGCCTATACAATCTATGTATTTTATTTTAGTGTTTCAGAGTTTTAATATAAAGGTTTGCAAAGTCAAATTTACATTTTTTTTTTATGAATTCCAACACTAAACGATTAAATGCCCCGAAATGAGTGTCCCGTCACCCCGTCGTGCTTTTCCACCATGCATCTCATCCCCTATAACTGTATTTCAATGGATCCAATCAGTGTTTTGACCCCTGAAATAATTTGACCAGTCATGTCACAAACCGAATTCAGCCTTTTTCATGCGTGTTAAGTGATGTAAAGTCTTGTCGGCTTCTAGGGCAATGAAATGAGCAGATTAACCTTAGTTTATAGTTTTGATACTTTGTCAGCAGTTGGTAATCATGACAGTCTGGAGTCTACTTTATAGTATCATTTACAGTTATAGTACAGCTGGTTATTTTGTCACATTTAAGACTTTTAGAATTGTCCAATCTAAATGCTGTTCCAAGTGAGTTACTGAGTATAATGTCACGCCGTGTTGCATTATAGGGCATAATCTCTGTAGCCACTCTGGACTCATTTTATTTTAATTATTCAAAAACTAATATACCAGTTACAATATTATTAATATGGCAGATAAAGTGCAGAAATTTCCTGCATAATGTGTAATGAATTTGCAGGAATTATTAACCCTATAATGCCAACTGTTTATTCACGTTCCCCTGCCGAAATTCGGGCCCTGTGTGTGTCTGTACTAACGGGCAGAAATGAGGCCAGATCCAGTGGTGGTGGTCTCATGTGCTGTCAGTTACCAGCTGGTTTTGCCCAGTTGTTTTTTATTGGGCTGAAGTAAACCAGGAAGCAACCAGCAGCACATGATGATCCTGCTGTATGTGGGTTTGCAGGCCTTATTTCTCCCACCTCTCATTTCTGGTTGGAATCTGCATACAACTTGTGGGTTTTTATTTTGCTCTGAAGAGTGTGATGTAAATAATTCTATACACAGAATAGTTTTCATTGTGCAGTTCCCTTTTAGCATGGGTGTTGACTTAGTTTCTGGTACAAATGCATCTGAGTAGTAATCTTTATGGAGGGAAGGTCAGTTTACAAAGTTCCAGGTTTAACCTCCAAAGTGGTATGTTTTTTGACTTACTAGGGCCAGTTTTCTGCAGTTGCAGAATGGAGGCAGTGGAAATTACAGTCAAAGTTGGCATACCTTGTTATTGATATGTAGAATGCGTGTCTGTGAAACCCTACCCTTCAGGTAAACAAATTTCAGGTAGGGTTGTTCTAGCCTCTTATCCGTCTGCTGGTGCAAGTTGGGGCAGGTATCAAATGCCAGTGACAGTGGAAGGAATGACAGAGAAAATGTGCTGCTCAGATCATTGAAATGCAGTCCTGCGGTTTACATACAATGGTGTAATATTACGTTTTTCCATTTCACTCCAAGCAGTGCCTTTTGCATGTGTGGTGTGATGTGTCACTCTAATTGGTATGAGCTCTGTGTCATGTGGTTGCACAGAGGAGACAAAAAGAAGGTGTGAAATTTAAACCTTGGTCTCTAGGCGGGTCTCAGAATTCTTGCTGTACCTGCCGTAACAATAAGTCCTACATCTGATTTCAAACTCCCACCCCTCCCTCCTCCACAGTCAAACTATGTGTTTTTTGGTATGTTCTTCTCATTTCCAGCTCTGTCTCAGTGGTGGTAAAACTTAATTCAGCTTTGTTTTCTGAAATGAGAGTTGCAGTAACCCCAGTGCTTGCAGAGCCAGGTGCAAAGTTCCAGCAGGTGGCGTGGCATTTAAAAGCATGGTTGTGGTTATTCTTCTTGTTCAAAGCCTGGGCAAGGCACTGTGGATTTGTGTGCCACAATGACATTGTCAGTAATCGTGTTAAAAAAAATTTAATGAAGGGTGGTGTTAGTTTGACTGGTTTAAATACCATATATACTTGTGTATAAGTGAAGAAAAAATTTGGTCTATAAAAATTTGCTACAGAAACAGTCAACTTATCCTTGGGTCAGTGTAGTTTCTCTAATCCTTATACGCATAGAATATGGGTTATAAAGCATTTGTTCTGAATTTGGCTAATGATGAGTAAGTAGTTTGGAGCAGCAATGACTTCTATGTGCAGAAACTGGTAATATTAAAGAATTAAATTTGATGAGTTGTTATAAAAAAAAAAAATACTGACTATATTTGCCACAGTACTGTTGTAGACTTATGATTTTTTTTTTCTTCAATATTTATATACTGCAAATTTTTTTCCATTAATCTAGTTCACTTAAGTTTATATTGCCTTCACTGTGATGTAGTAAGCCAGTATGGCAGTTTTTGTGGCAGAATCACATTTGATTTAATTGAGATGAGCCTTTTTTTTTTTTTTTTCTTTCAGTAATTGGCAGTTATGGTTTAGAGTTTAAATAAAATGTACTTCCAGACATTTGATAAACAGACAGATTTAGTTAGCGTAATAAAGTTTCTTTATTAGTGCACATAATTGTTCTTCATATATGTTTTTTGTATTGTTATGGCTTTAAGGTGCTGTTCCTCGGTAATGCATTAATTCATTAATTAATGTTGCTTGAGTGTTATGATTGGCACTTCAGACGTTCCATACTAACTGTGATTGGTTACCATATTTGCTTGGCCCCAACAAAATTGCACAAGAGTCATATGAAATTTAGTTAGAAAAGCCCCAAATGCTGTCCTCGATTTATCGATGAGATTGACAAGTGTGTGTATATATATATTTTTAACATGTAAATGATAGGCAGGGAAGTTACCCTAGCGGGTTCGAATGCGCTGCTCCTGAGAGTTCCTAACCCGAAGTCCTGCTGTAAAATAGCGATGAGAAGGTGTTGTTGAACGGTAACATTGGATAATTACCTTAGTTTAGTGATCGTACAATACTTTGGCCAGCTTAAGTTAATGACATTGCTTCAAAAATGACATTTTAAAATGTGTGTTGCTCAAAAAAATAAGGAATTTGATTACCCCCCACCCCATGTGTGCAGATGCTCAGAGTGCTGTGTCCACCTGTCAAACTGGTACTACGAGAAGGATGGGAAGCTCTACTGCCGCAGTCACTACTGGGAGAAGTATGGTCAGATGTGTCACGGCTGCTCTCTGCTCATGACGGGCCCTGCCATGGTGAGTGTCTGTCGGGGAGAAGGCATGGCTAACACGAGGGGCGCTGCCAGCGCCCTGGCATTCAGAGGAAGGGGTGCAGCTTCTCCTGTGGCTGTCGCACACCACCCCAACACCACCAGCTAGCACCTGTCCTTATGCCAACACATTTTCAGGAGATTCCTCTTGCTTGTAAAAGCATGTATTCTTCACCTGTGCCTCCATTCTTTGCCAACTTTTTAGAGCCGATCGAATGGGGAAATTCCCTCAGATTCCTCTTTCAGTTTACAGCTTCGTACGGTTCCACCTGCACCAGACACCCAGCAAACTTCACACGTTTGTTTGCTATCAGTGCACAGAATGACATTGTTCTGTTTACACTGTGGACTGAAGGACGGCCTGCAGACTTTGTCTGCTTCTGTGCCTGCAGTCAGCAAGGCCGACTGATATAGTACAAAGCAGATAATATTTGTTTCACCACTCTTACCACATTAAATCTGTACATGGAATATAGGAAATGGGGCTGTAACCACTTCTGTTACTTGGAACGGCATTTCATTCCTTAGTTTTTCTGAAAGTGGTTTATTACTATCTAACAGTAGTATTGCTGGGAGTCAACAAGACTTAAGTTTGAACTTTATTCACAGTTCAGTTTTCCCTCTAACTTGACTGTTCACTGTTGTGGAGGGGAAGAAAGTTTGAAAGTTGCCAGTGGATTTAATTGTTGCAAAGAACTGTTACCATGGCAGCAAGTACTAAACGTTCTCTGACTATACTGCTGTGCTGAAACACTGTCACCCTGTGAAATAGGTTTGTGGTGGTGGTGTATGCTTGGGCCACGTACTTCATGTCATTTCCATCATTTTGAACAGGCAAACTTCAAATGAACCGAGTTGAGAACAGTCACATTCTCTCTGTGGGGGACTTGAGACTTTCTTCCATATCTGCCATAGGAGTGTAGAAGCTGTTAGAGCAGGAATGCATTAATCCTCTTTGTTGTAAGTCCTATGATCTATGACTTTCTTATCAGTACAAACAGTGTTGGTGGTCAGCCCCTCTCGGAACCCCATTTAATGACTACCAGCCCAGAGGGGCTCAACATCCAGCAGCACCCCCCTCACCATAACAACATTACTCACAAGTTTATTTTCAGAGATTTTTGGGGTGGTTTTTGCTGCTTTCCATTTCCTTTTAGTCTGTGGTAGACCCCCCCCCCCTTTTTTTTTCATTTTTTAAGGGAGCTGTAGACATTACATTGCTGTGGTAGTTCCTATGGTCTTCAGAGATGAAGTATGTGTTAAGGATCTGCGGTCCTATAGGACCCCCACCCAAGTCTGTGAAACTGCTGTTTGCTTTGCAGAACACATGAGCTCAGTTCCTGGTCACACAATGAGAGAATATGGCTGGTTATGGTTTTGTTACTGTTATGTGCTGAGGTAATCTGGGGTGAAATGCTGTGTGCGTTTTTGCAGAGCTGCAGTTTTTATGTAGGCTTTCAGAGCTGTCCAACTTATCCTAGCAAACTGGTTCTTTATTGTAACTGGTTAAATGTAAAACCTGAAGGGTTTGTCAATAACCAAGCCAAATAATAGGCCATTCAATTTAGTCTTGGCTGCGTTACTTCAAGGCAAGCTCGCCAAGCATTTTTTGGCAAGGATGTCCAGGAGACTTCATGCCCCAACCCGAGAACCAGCTCGATGAAACTTTTAAGGCCGTTCACTTCCAAAGAGGCCCTGGGCCTGCACATCTGTGGAGGAGAATGCATGAAGCAGCCTTTTGTCCTCTAATGAGGTGACTGGGGTGAGCAACTTTCTATTTAAACGTTCACTGCATTATTCCATGTTTCGCAAGTACAACCATGACTGGGGCTCATTCAGTCAGAGGGCTACTTTGGCGCTGATGTATTTATTAATTTATTTGACTAGTAGAACCTCAGGCTAAACTATATGTTCCACAAAGTATTGCAAAGATAACATCTGAGCATCCATCCATCTAAAAATACCTTCAGGCTGCTCTGTTATGAGTTTGTGAAGTGTTGTGTGTCTGAGAGCGCGAGAGTCTGTCTGCTTCTCTCGCTGCCAGCTTGTCTCTACATCTCTGTGCCGCTACGTGTGTGCACATGTGCACATGTTGGTTGCCTTGCCGTAGCTCCATCCTGCAGCTCCATAATGTCCTGAAAATCTCAGACTGGGGCAGCTCGACCCCAGAACAGTGAAGGTCACAGCACCGGAGGTGGGAAAAATCACCTTCAGTTTGATGTCACAACACTGCAGCCATATAACCTGCGGCTATAGAAACTAAATGAAAAGGGTCTACCTGCAACTTTTGTTTTTTCTTGACTGAGGTCAGTAAGTGGTGGACATCAACATACACAGGCATGCCCCCTTCTGAAACGTTACTCTGTTTCTTGCAGTTTCTTAACCAGTTCACAGCATGCTGGAGGGGTTTCGTATGTCTTAAATTAAAAACACCTGAAGAACATATAATGGCGTATGGAGGAATAACATTCAGGATCTCTGTGTGAGTGAGGACAGTGTGGAAAAGATGAGACAACAAGACCGAGCAAGAAGGTGGGGCCTGTGACTGGGTGGTGCCTTTAGCTTGGGCCCTACCTGACATACCTGATTAGTCAGACTGCCTGCTGTGGAACAGGTGTGTTTTTGTTTTTGTTAAGGAGAGGCCTGGCTTCCACTCCCAGCACCCTCAAACAGCGACGTGTGCCTTTTTTTCTGAGGTCTCCGCAGCAAACTTCAGGTTCCTGATCTATTTCCAGGTTGCTGGAGATTACAAGTACCACCCCGAGTGCTTTGTGTGCTTGAACTGCAAGGTGGTGATAGAGGAAAGTGACTCGTATGCATTAGTGGAACGCTCCAAACTTTACTGGTAAGCCACCTAGCCGGGGTCTTCATTAACCCACGCTGATTGGTTTAATGTTTTAAATCTCTTCACTCTTGTACCATTTTCATATAATTACTGTTTGTTTTTATTGCTTTATTTTCTTGCTATGAAGGTTTTGGTATAACTGTCGTGGAGGTTTTTCCACCCTCTTTTTTTAAAATTATGTCACACACGGGAATTTTTTATTCTATAGAAATAAACAAAATCACATTCTCTTGTCCGGTAGTTGAAGCATCACTGTTGTAAAATGCCAGGGAAATGCCGTGTGCCCTGAAGTGTGCTGTGGTACACCCCTGCCTCCAACAGTGGGAGCTGTCACCAGCAAATCGTCCTGAGTCCCATGTTTGAGAAGTGCTCTGCTGACTCGACTGCGCTCGACTCCCTGCCCCACACTGTCACGCTGCTATCTGTGCCAGCCGCCACCAACGGCAAGAGGGGCTTCTCTGTGTCTGTGCTTGGGGACTGTGCCAGCGGCTCGTCAACTGTCCAAGTCAAAGAGTGAGTGTGCATTCATGTCAACGCTGTACAGTCCAGGGAGAAAAAAAGTGTGTGACTGGGTGTATTAATATTGGCACCATTCTGTTTAGTGTGTATTAAAGGTACTTACTTTATTGAATTTAATTATGTTAAGGTTTGTGTCTATTTAATTTGATTGCGCTCAAGCCAATGTCTGTCTGCACCTACATTTACACCACTTTATAGTCTGCCTCAGGCTGTTCGATTTGGGACATAGGCAGACTGGAAATTTCGATATTCTGTCAAATGTACTTAGTTTACTATTACACTGTGTATTCTATGGTTTAATAAAGTATTTGCTTAAAAATCTAAAAAAAAAAAAAAAAAAAAAACATTTACATACAGTTCATAGGAGTCTGGAATGGATTAATCGTATTTACATACAATCCAATGGGTAAATTAGGTTTGGGTCACGACCAAATCGGGTAGCGACCATAGTTTTGGAACGAATTATGGTCGTGACCATAGGTACCACTGTAAATGGTTTTCCCAGCACCCTTCCCTCCCCCTCCCTCCAGGGAGTCCGTCCCTGATGTGTGATGGTCACCAGCTCCCCTCTGACGTGCTTTCTTGTCTCTCAGAGTGCGAGGCATGCACATCAGTCCTGAGGTGAGACATGCCATCCATCCTGGAGACAGGATTCTGGAGATCAATGGCGTCCCAGTGGCCACGCTGATGGAGAAGGAGGTGACCACAGACTTTGCTTTTACTTTGACATGTTGGCTTTGTTTTTCAAGGATATGTTTGGCTCCGGCCAGTGCGTCCTGGACTGATGTAGTTGTGAGGTTGTTACTGAACCTGCACACTTTGTCTAACGCGGACAGGTGCTTTCTTACCTTGCCTTGGTTCAGAACAACATTGCCAGTGGTTCTGTACATCTGGTAGTGTCCTGTTAGACTGTGAAGCAGGATCAAAGAATGGCCTGAGCTGCCATAAGGGCGCATGCAAGGTGCCTACAATTTAGATTTGTGGGGGGGTGAGAGGGCTGCAGAGTCTAGGGAGTTAACTCACCCTTCCTGCAGTACCTCACAGCACTGAGATCAACAATATAAATATGGGTTTTTTTTTCTGACTTCTCGTTTCTTTACAGGAAATGAAAATGTAAAAATAGGACTGGGGCTTTCATTTAATTTGATCAGTTTAGTGCCTTTTCCAAACTCCTCTGGATCGTCTCACAGCTGCACGTTCAGCACGGCTGGACTGTTTTCCTGTTTACATGTGCTGGAGTCAGAGGAGATGATGTGTGTGAAACCCACACTGCCTGTGACTTGTGCACATTCTCATTAGCGTGGTGATGTCATGTGTCTCCCAGCTCCTGGTTACTGAAGCCAATTAAATGACACTTCCCAAATTCCGCTGCAAGCCTCAATCTGATTTACAGGAATGTAGCTTTATTTCTAAGTAGTTTGCTTTCAGTTTTGTTTTTATACTTTGTTGTGCCAGCTTTCCTTGTTTTGTAGTGGCCAGTTTCTTGAATGTCTATCGCATGAAGGGCCAAAGTAGTTGTAACGTTTTTGTTCGTGGTTTTTTAAGCTGAATTTTTTTTTCCCCTTTTCACTGAGATACTGCCAAGTTACAAAAGAACTGCAGTATCTTGCTTCAGTGATTTAATTGCAATGTTCAGCAGGTCGTTAGCTGTGTACCTTAAGTGATTGTAATAAAGTAAGCTGGTTGAGTTTTTAGAGGGCATGCGTGCTGGAAGTGATTGCAGCGTTCATGGAGCATGTTTATCACAATGGTGTGGCCTGGTAGTTGACACATCTCATTCTTAATATTAAAAACTGGTCCAAAGCTAAGCTTACCTGTAATGAACACAAATTCCAAACCCACCTTATTTCAAGCTGTTTTAAAGTTGTATGTGTTGGAAAAAGTAAGCTACAAACGCAGCATTCATTCCATACTCAACCATTTTAGTAAGGCTGACACCTGCTGGCCTGGGATGAGTAATGCCACTTTTTCCTCTGTTAGGTCTTCAGGAGCTGTTGACTAACTTTCAGCTCTATTTCCTGATGAAATGCTGTTGTCCCAAATCTTTTTTTTTTTTTTTTTTTTTTTTTTTTTTACCCCCCCACAAATTTAAAATTTGGTGTTATTGGGTGTAAAAGGTGAAGGATAAAATAAAACAGACCCAAAAAAAAATGAAGAAAAATATTGAGTATGATCCTGTCAGGCAGCGGCTGGACAGGCTCCGCCTGGGGTCCTCACGGTTGGGGTCCTCGCGCCTGGGGGTGCCCGCCACCTCCCGCATGCGCTTGTCTTCTCCCACCAATGCTGTTATCGAGAGGACCGATCCCATCGATGACAGCACCCTAAAGAGGAGGTCTCTAAGGTACAAAAGCTTGTTATAGTGAGACTTGCATATTAGGACAGTGTACCATAGTCTGCCCAGTTAAGTACACATGTGAAAGACTTGTGAGCAGAAGGTTCTCAGTTCAAGTCCCAGATTGCACCTTGCTGAAGTACTCTTAACCTGAACCATTTCAGAAAAACAGCTCAGTGTTTTGCAGTAATGTGCTTCTTTATTTTCATGCCCCCCTTAACGTACCTCGTTTGTGATGCATTGCTCATTCTGGAAGTTGACCTAAGTGGAGACAGTGTATAGTTTGGTTTTTTATTGTTCAGTGTACTTTAAGGATTTCCCAAATTTGGGATTGTGTACATTAAAGGAATTCTGTGTTTAAATTTAAACTTGTGACTGTTGGTGGAGGGTTCTGTATTTACATGTAAACAAAAGCCAACACATGCTGTACCTGTGTGCAATCATCACCCACAAAGGCGCAGTAACAGCATCTGTAAGTCTCCTGGGCCTGGCTCTCCAAAGGAGCACCCAATCCTGTGTGGGGACATCGGACGCTCAGAGTCGCTGCGTTCCTCGAGCAGCTGCTCCCACCGTATCTTCCGTCCCTGCGACCTCATCCACGGCGAGGTACTGGGAAAGGGCTTCTTCGGCCAAGCCATCAAGGTGAGTGGGCATCTCGAGTAGCTGGTCACTGTCGTGACCGATGTCAACACACCATCACTAATTTTATATCCGCTTTTAACATATCTCATTCTTGAAGAAATTGTTACAGTTTCATGTCCATTAGTGTCTCTCTTAAATGCTGATTCTCACATGACTGGAAAAATTGTTTTAACGTCAACCTTAAGTTATGATGACATGCAAGGGTGTTCCTATGAGATAATTAATGAAAGTTAACATGGAAAGGTGGTGATTTGGAGGCTGTTGATGGTCTTGTTAGTTAGTTAGTCAGTCATGTCATGCGTGTTCATCTTGATGCTGAAGGTGAGAAAATGTAGGGTGACATTAAGGAGCATCACTTTTGCAATCCGTGGCAGGTAACTCACAAAGCCACCGGGGAGGTGATGGTGATGAAGGAGTTAATTCGATGTGATGAAGAGACGCAGAAGACGTTCCTGAAGGAGGTCGGTACCTGTATGGAAAACGACAATTCTACCATCTCTCATGCATGAACCGATTTGTTACCCAACACAGTACAACAGAAATTTAAATCAAGTTCATTGTTTCAGGTTGGTTTATAACCATAACGTGGCTCGTTAAATGTTACCCTGAACGTGGAGAGTATATTCTTTGAGCATCTTTTACAGCATTGTCTCTCTGTTCGCTTTAGGTGAAAGTAATGCGGAGTCTGGACCACCCAAACGTGTTGAAGTTTATCGGTGTGCTGTACAAAGACAAGAAGCTCAACTTGATAACGGAGTTTATTGAGGGAGGCACGCTGAAGGATTTCATCAGAGACATAGTGTCGGTGTGTATAACCTATATTTTACTCTGAGTTTACAGGACTTGTAAATGGCCAGAAAGCCTTTGGAAGCTCTAAGTATGCTGCATGGTGCTCAGGTTTTAATGTGCAGACTACAAGTGAGGTACACTTAGGTGAAAGCCTCTGAAACAGACTTCTCTTCTGTTGGTTTTATCACCATGGTCACCAGTGTAAAATGTTACAGTACAAAAGATTAGGTGCATTAGAACTGATGGAGTAAAATAACAAAACAGACTCTTTCTGAACTGTCTCTCAATCTCTCACCTTTGGTCCTGACAGGATCCATTTCCATGGGAACAGCGAGTCAGCTTTGCCAAAGGTATCGCCTCTGGAATGGTGAGTTGATGAATCTGGACATGGTTTCGCCTTCTACGGTCACGGACACAGTTAGAAGTAGCTTGATTTGCACATCATTGTGGAGGAGTGTTGTGCCCTACAACAGTAAGAAAAGGTTAACTACGTCCACACAGCCCTGGTTCCTTCTAGTCTCCATGGAGACAGTGTCAGACTTCAGAACACATTGGGGGGGTGGGGTGAAAAGGAGCTGGCTCACAAAGGGTGGAGGGACAGCTATAAGAGTTCGGTGCTAAATGACAAACACAAGTCTACCTCAAAAGAGAAACCCTCCCATCTCTGTTCCGGTTCATTCCTGTTTGTGTGACCGAGAGACAACAGCCCTGTCAACTTTATGAATTTATGGCTACTTAAATGTAAACTTTCATTTTGCAAATGCATTTCTTTTTAGGCCTATTTACATTCAAGAAGCATCATTCACAGAGATCTCAACTCTCACAACTGCCTGGTTAAACTGGTATGTATCACATCAATACTGTTATGATTGAAGAACCTGGTCTGTAAGGGGGTGTTATGGGGAATCTCAACATTTGTGTACTGTGAGCAGGGCTGTTTTCAGATTCAAGTAAGTTTACTCATCTCTGGGTCTTCCCAAACAACAACAGCAATGACAGCAGTAACGGTGTAGTTGTATATGTGCTTGTTTGCTAACCAATAGCTTTGTGGCAAATCTGTACAAGTCACATGGAATGTTGTTTTTGTTGGCCTTCTCTACATTACAATGCAGCGTGGGAAGGTCTTCACAAGCCAATCAGCAGCTTTTGAAAACACGTTGTTTACTGTTGTGAACCAGTGGCCTGTCGCCCCTCCCAGCGTGCTTTGTGAGGCGCTGGAGACAGCCAGGAAAACTCAAGCTCATAGCACTCACCCAGGCTTAGAAATGCTTGGAAAATATAGATAAATGTAGAACTTGAAGGGTTTCTATTATGGATTTTGTCAATTCTAAGAGTTTACTATGTACCAAGTAAGCAGACAATTATTTTTCAATTAAGAAGTGTTTTTAATGCAGAAATTGAAATATAGTTGGCAAGAAGTGTGCAGCACCGCTTCAGTGTGGTGTGTGTTGGCCCTCCGAACCACATGTGATTCAGGTTGGAAAGGTGCGTTTTTTTGTTTTGCATTAAGTTATTGTGATATCTGAATATATATTAAAGTGAGGATAAATTCCCTTTTTAAAAAAATAGATAATACTCTCATTCTAATCCCTGTAAAGAGGACAGTGTGTTTTCTGCTGAGATTTTGGAAATGGGGGAAATTTCTGTTTGTCAGATCTGGCAAGCAGGAAGACACGTGATCTTTTTTCTGGGGTGGGTGGGTGCAGGAGTAAAGCACCCCACGGTTTACCAAGGATTATGCCGTGCTAATGTCACAGTCCACTAGGAAGATGTCTTCCACAGACTGGTGCTTGGGATGATGTGGTCTAACCTGCGTTCTCCTGCTGTCAGGACAACACTGTGGTAGTTGCCGATTTTGGTCTGTCCCGTTTGGTTGTGGATGAGAAGATCAGACATGCTCCTCCAGAGAAGCGAAACACCAACAGGAGAATTTTTAGGAAGATCGACCGCAAGAAGCGCTACACTGTGGTGGGGAACCCGTACTGGATGGCACCAGAGATGCTCAATGGTCAGCAGAACTTCAAATCCCAAACCTGTTTTAGCTAACATAACCGGTCCTGATGCTCATGTCACTAAAGATGTTAAACAAACAGCACTTTAAACTTGTAAACTTTTAAGATATTTGTATATGCATACTTGTATGATTCATAAAATGTTGAATGATGGGGGGGCTAGAGTTCAATAACTACTGAGCTACTCCCTCTCTAACCGTTGTTGGACCTTTATATGCATTTTAAAAGGCGTACTTTAATAGAAACATTTAAATGCCCTCCACCAAAAAAAAAAAAGTTTAATAAAAAGCTTTGCTTCAAACTGTATTTCCCCCTGCCCTGTATAATGCTGTTATGACATGCAGTTACAGTCAGCTGTTTTGGCTGGTACTGCACTAAAACATGCTGCCGAAAATAGGCCCATCGTGGACTTCGGATGATTAACAGCTGCTGTTCGTGCCTTTTGGAATTTTCACACATTCCTTCTCCTGTGTTCTAGGCAAACGATATGATGAGAACGTTGACATCTTCTCCTTTGGGATTGTGCTGTGTGAGGTGAGGAGCTCTGCATGCACCACTTTGGCTCTGGTAGTGAAATACGGCTTGGTTTACCGCCTCACCGCCTCACGCTCGGCGTGTAGTCACTGGGACACCTTTGTAATGCGTGTGCTGTCTTTACATCGATACCTGAAGGGGATACAAACTAATGTGTCCCCTTTGTTACAGCAGTCACAGTTAAATTCCTTTTGTCAGTGAGGCAGGGTTATACGTTTCTTTTTACCAGTTGCTTCTTCAGCAGAACATCGTGTGCTGTTTCACGGTTAGCTTTGTCAGTGTTAAGGAAAACCTTACACTGTTCAGCTTGTATGTAAGAGGAATCACTAACTCTACATACAGCTGAGTCTTAGGCTGCCTTTCACATGTCTCTCCACTCACATGGAAACAATTATGTAAAGCCAGCAGATGTGATCTTCTGCATCACTCATTTCAGTCACATTTTTTTAAAGGTTTTCCTTTGAAGCACACAACACTACAGGGCCATCCTGAACTCTCAAAAGATCTGACATTTTTTTTATTATTTATTTTTTTTTTTGCAAGTTTGGTGCCAATGTTGAAATATCCAGCCATTTTCCAATTTTGATATAAGTAAGTTATTTATAAACTTTATTCTTGGGTTAGCGGTATTCCTAGGTTTCATAGCAGAATTTTAAGTACTTCCGCTGTATTTAGCTTGCTCCAAGGGTTTTAGGTAAGGACTTGTAAAGATTAGTGTTTTTCTGTCCTGCCTGACTGTCTTAGCCCATGGTTAGTTATAACATTAAATAATCACGCTCTTCTTTTGAAAGATTATTGGGCAGGTGTATGCAGATCCCGAATGCTTGCCTAGAACCTTGGACTTTGGACTGAATGTTGAGAAGTTCCTAGAGAAGTTTCTGCCTGAAGACTGCCCCCCTGCTTTCTTCGCATTGGCTGTGGCATGCTGTGACCTCGTCCCAGAGAGCCGGTGGGTGTGGCATCTGCACCACCTTATTTTCCTTTGGCTGTAGTGTTGTCCTGTTGGTTGCTTTTTTCCCCCTCTGAGCATCACGTTTTTACAATGTATTCTATACTCTGAATGTGATTTAATGACAGGAAATAAACACCATTTTCATATTGTAGTGATATGTCAGTTAGCCTTGCAAATTTGAAATTAAGAAGCTTTGTCCACTGATGTTCTCAGTCCCCACTCACCTGGAAACCCCTTCCAGATAACACACATGCCTCAGAACAAGCCAGTGAACAGATTGCTTTCTTACTACTTTTTACTGAAACACACCCCCAGACTGTAGATCTCACCTTCTTGTCTTCCCATTATCTTCCAACCAGGCCACCATTTGAGAAACTGGAGGACTATTTCGATGCTCTGGCCCTCAACCAAGAGCTGGGCATCCCACTACCCACTGAACTGGATGAGCTTCACCACAACCTGTTCCCCCTACATGGGAGTGATAGAATCCCCACAGCCAGGTCCAGTCCAGGCCAAAGTGCCAGCAGGACCTAGCCCCACAGCGCGCGCACTGGAAATGCATGCCCATTTCTGCACTACTGCACTGTGCCAGCAGGCCAGGCTTGGAGATGTTGGCAGCTTGGGACCAGACCTCCCTTCCTGAGGTCACTGGTAGATGAGATGGGGAGAGGGAAGCATTTCAACACCACTCACATTTGCCCGTCTGTACTGAGACTGTTCTCTGCTGAGGCGTGCACAAGTTTTATGTACACCTCTGTTTTGGTAAAGATGCTATTAGCTTTCTTTATGCTTCCGATCTGATTTGGTTTTTTTTTTTCCTAATGAATTTTTTACTGAAGGTTCATCTTTGATTTGTATGTAAAAGAAAATAAGTGATTTTTTTTTTTTTTTTTTTTTTTTTTCTTCTCTCCTCCTGCTCAAGGGGACCTACCCACCAGTGTCTGCAAGGAACTGGAAAGCACTAATATGCAAACATGTATAATTAAGCATCTCCTTGTAAGACTGCTCACCCAGTATGACTGTTTTATATGACCAAGGGTGTTCCTAAAGGACCAGAGCAGTTTTTGGCCAATGGCGTAACCACAGTAATCACTTAACAGGTCTGGATATGGCAATGATAGACAAATGGTCTATTTATGTAGCTGTGATTGAAACTAATGTAGTACATTGTTAATGCGCCACTGTTGTAGTAGTGTTAACAACTTAATGTACCCCCCCTACCCCCAGGGTATTTTCTGGACGATTTTTCAAACTTTTTGAATGACATTAAAGTCGACTGGAGCTGTCCCTTTCCAGACAGTTATGACATGTTTACCTGTCCTCTATATCTCAGTTTAATGGGGACAAATTATGGTTTTCAAACTACCTGGTTTACAAATGAGGGGTATAGATATGTGCTAGACGAGAGTAATGCAATGACTGATTTTTTTTTTTTTTTTTTTTAAACTTGTGAGGAACTGGCTTGTATAAAACTGGATATTATTTTGCTCTTTGATAAATCCAACATGTTTGAAATGTAAGTGTATATAAATTATATATACTGTATATATGGGGCTCTAAGAATAAACTAGTATTTTTTTTTTTTTTTTTTTTTTTTTTTTTTTTAGGGAATTATTTTGGGGTTATTTTTAAAGCAGTAGAATTTTTTTTGGGGGCGGGGTGTTTTTTTTTTAAAAAACAAATTTTTTTTAATTTTTGGTTATTTAAATTTTTTTTTTGTTTTTTTTTGGGTCTATACTAAAAAAATTTTTTTTTTTTTTTTTTTTTTTTTTTTTTTTTTTGCAGCGTAATCTTTGGGAAATGTGTAAACGGCAGTAAATTTTTAGTTGGCAGCCGTCTTTTTTTTTTTTTTTTTGAGGATCAAGTTGTACATTAACCACTAATGTTTGGATTAACATAGTGTTCCTTCTCTAAATCAGATGTTCTGTTAGTTAAAAAAAGAACAAATCCCTCCCCCACAAAATAAAAATAAAGTTGTGAATGTGTTTTTGAAAAGTCTTTCATGCTTCTTGTGTTGTTTACAAGTTAGATGTAGTGAAAATGTTTGCAGTCTTTTGTCCAGGATGGGACTGATGGGGGTGACTAACTTGTCTGACAACCAAGACAAATTAGGTTATAACTAGAACTAATAATGATTATGACAAAACCTTATGGAGAACAACATGCCATAAGTGAGCATAAGGTAGCTGTTGTACTATTCTGCTTCGTCTTGAGCATCTGATCAAGATTTTTAGAATAGTTTAGGGGGTTTTTTTTGTTTTATTAAAATAACATTTCAAGGTTTAAGTGTCTCCCGTATGACTTTTTGTAATTGTCCTTGCCGTCTACAACCAGTAGAGGGAGCTACTTTCATATTTTTTTCTACATGCTCCTAATAGAAATAGAAATGAAAAAGAATTAACAAAGAACGTTCACCTGTAAATACACATAAAGACAGAACAAACGTGATATTGCACATTTCTTGGTGTTTATGAGTGGTTGAGTGCACTTACAGCTTTTGAATAGAAACTGTTTTTCAGTCTGCATGTGACTTGATAGACCGGAACATCTACCAGAGGGTAAGATAAGAAAGACTTTATTACTCCCTGAGGGGAAATTCTGTCATTACAGCAGCACAACATCAAAGAAAACAAGACCTGACAGTGAAACATACTGTACGATATATAAATATGCAATAAACAGTCCAATAAAACAGTCTAAGCTAAAAGTACTATATACATAAGGGCAATGAAAAAAAATGTGCATAGAAGCCAGTGAGTATACATACAGTATTTATCCCATATAATGTCTGCCTGTTAATGCTGTCAACAGAGTGTAGAGTTATTGTACAGAATGATGGCTGTTGGCATGAAAGACTTCCTGTAGCGTTCCTTGTTACAGCAGAGCTGTAGAAGTCTCTGACTGAAAGAGCTTTGCTTTTAGACCAGAGGGTCATGGAGAGGATGTGAGGTGTCATCCCTGATGCTCAACAGTTTGTGCAGCATCATCCTTTCCACAACCGACTCCAGAGGCTCCAAAGAAGTCCCCAGCACAGAGCCAGCCTTCTTTATAAGGCGAAGAATATTGCACTATAACACCAGACTGATAAAAAATATGCAACATCTTGGTGCACACATTAAAGGATCTAAGCTTCCTCAGGAAGTATAGTCTGCTCTGTCCCTTCTTGTAAACAGCCTTGGTGTGACATTTCCAGTCCAGTCTGTTATCAAGGTGAACTCCCATGTATTTATAGCTGTGCACCACCTCCACCTCCTCTCCAAGAATGTAAATGGGATTAATCCTAGACCCAGTCCACCTGAAATCCACCACAATCTCCTTAGTTTTGACAATATTTAGGGGTAGGTGATTGTTCCCACACTAGTCCACAAAGTTGTCCACCAGACCTCTGCAGTCTGCCTCCTGTCCACCAATCCAATCTTATTCAATTCTTATGTAGCGCCTTTTACAACAATATGCCTCAAAGCGCTTTATACAAGAAATTCCACATATTGAAGAAGAAACTAATACAAATGAATAATGCCAGACAACGACGGAGGAGAAGAACCAAAAACTCCACAGTGTGGAGAAAAAAACTTCTGGGGACCCAAGGTTGACTGGCTGCCCAGCCCCTCCTGGGCTTGCTAACATTACAGAATATAGTGGTACTTATTGGGACTTTGATTGTTACTAGTAATATGGTATAAATAACACAATTTTAGCCTTTGATCCTGGTGTTGAAGCAACTCTCAACGGTCTTTGTTGTCCCTCAGACAAAGCTTCATCCAAGGGGATATATTAAGAGTCAGCCGTTCTAAGAAGGCACAGATGGTTTCCAGGCTGGCACCAGGTACACGCATGCACAAGGAGAGAGTTTAGAGAGGGGTTAGCAAATAATACGAACTCTAGCAGCCCCATAACAAAATGTTACAGTTATATTGGCATGTACAGCATGCGCCAGCAGCAGTAATCACCGTAAACTACGGAGGCTGTTGTGAGAAGGCTAAATCAAAAAAGTACATCTTCAGTCTGGATTTAAAGACTGAGACAGATTCGGCATCCCATACGTATCCAGGCAGACTATTCCATAAACTAGGGGTCTGTAACTAAAAGCTCTAGCACCAGTACTTTTATGTACGTGTGGAACAATAAGAAGGCCTGCATTCTGCGATCGTAGGGAACGATTTAGAGTACAAGTGTTAATCAGCTATGACAGATATACTGGTGCCTTGCCTTTCAGTGCCTTATATATTAACAAGAGAATTTTGAAATGAGTTCTGTACTTAACAGGGAGCCGGTGGAGTGATGACAGTATAGGGCTTATATGGTCGTACTTTCTACTTCTAGTGATAATTCTAGCAGCTGTGTTTTGGATGCGCTGCAATGTGTTTAGTGTTTGGTTAGTACATCCAGACAGTAAAGCATTACAGTAGACTAATCAACTATAGACAAAAGCATGCATAATTTTCTCTGTATCTTCTGCATTAAGAAAACGGCGAAGCCTAGCAATATTTCTCAGCTGAGTTTTGAGTCTAGAATGATACCTAAGTTGTGCACTGAATCGCTAATAGAGAAACAAAGGTCAGCAGCTTTGAGGGCTGACCTGAAAGTGCTCCTAGCAAGATCATTACCCCTAACCAACAAGATTTCAGTTTTATCTGTATTTAGTGCTAAGCAGTTTGCGTTCATCCATGTTTCAATGTCTTTGAGACATTTAACTAAGGTGTGAACTGATGCAGTGTCATTCGGTTTAACCACAAGGTATAACTGAATGTCATTGGTGTAGTTATGATAGTTGAGATTATACTGCCATATAATGTTACCCAAAGACAACATGTAGATTGAGAAGAGTACTGGGCCTAGCACAGATCCCTGTGGTACTCCACATCTAAGTGGGGACATGGATGGGGTATGCTATCATTCAACATTTGAATGTAATAGTAACGGTTTGTGACATAAGAATGAAACCACCTAAAAACTGTTCCATGAAGGCCCACAACACTTTGAAGCTGGTTTATCAGGATGAGTGATCAACTGTATCAAACGCAACACTAAGATCTATCAGAACAAGAGCTGTCATGTTCCCTGCATCAGACAAAATCATAATATCATTTATTACTCTAATCAAGGCTGTTTCTGTGCTGTGACCTTATCAGAAGCCAGACTGAAACTTATCCAATAAACTGTTAGTTTCTAAGTGAACTTGCAACTGGTCCACAACTATTTTTTCCAAAATCTTAGACAGAAAAGGGACATTTGAAATAGGTCTATAGTTACTAATTACTTCTGGGTCCAGATTAGGTTTTATCAACAATGGCCTAACACCTGCAGCTTTAAAAGAGTTAGGAACAGTACGTAAAGCAAGAGAAGTGTTCATTATGTTTGCTAAAGGTCTTAGTAAAATTTCTACTGAATCTTTAAGCAGTTGCATTGGAATGGGGTCAAGTGGTGGATTTTATTATTAAAGAAGGTAATAAAGCTGTCATTATTAATACAAGAAGGCAGTAAGGCACTGTAAGTGCACCTTTAGAAGTTAAATTAGTTGTTTTAAATAGGAAATGGGGTTAAAATCTTTGTTATCATTAATTAAGCTTAGAGCAGTATTCTGAAGGCAGCATGTTGGTTAGCACTGTTGCCTAGCACCTCCAGGCTTAGAATTCGATTCCCGTCTTAGGTCTATGTGCATGAAGTTTGCATGTTCTCCCTGTGGATTTTCTTCAGGTTCTCCCGTTTCCTCCCAAACACATACAGGTTAGGTGGGTTGGTGCCCCACCCTGGGTGTCCCCTGTCTTGCGCCCTATTTGTCCTGGGATGGGCTCCAGGCTTCCCTGTGACCCTTAACTGGATGATGTGGTATAGAAGATGACTGACTGACAGTATTCTGAATGTGCACAGTATAGAGCTTTCTTGTATTGGCTCAACCAATTGGGCCATGCGGACTGAAATACCTGTAGACTTCCACTTGCACTCTAATTTACTGCATTCCTGTTTTAGACTCTGTGTATGTTCATTAAACCATGTCGTTCTTAACGGATTTAACCTTTAGTGGAGCTACTTTGTCTATTGTCTAACTGTTGCATTATAGTGTAATTTCATTAATACATGCACTATCAGTAAAAACTGTGTGCTGTATAGCATCTTTAAATTTTTTCACTTTGTTACTATTCAAATGACGGGTCATAATAACCGTTTCTGTCACATTCAGTAAAGAAAGCTTAATTTCAAATGTGATCAGAAAATGATCAAAGCAGGAATTATCTAGTGGATGCACCAATAAATGAGAAATATCAATACCATGGGTTATAATTAAATCTAAAGTATGCCCATGTATGTGTATTGGTTTGGATACATGCTGAGTACAGCCAACTGAGTCTAATAGGGCTATAAAGCTCTTACTAAATGAATCTGTCTCTGTGTCAATGTGAATATTAAAGTCACCCAGAACTACAATTTTATCGAACTTGATGATCAAATCAAAGAGGAAATTACCAAACATGTTAATAAAAGACGCCTGTGGTCCTGGAAGTCTATACACTATAATTCAATTTCAATTCAATTCAATTAATTTTTATAAAGCGCCTTTCACAACAGCATGCCTCAAAGCGCTTTACACAGAAAGTTGAAGAAATCAATACAAATGAATGAAGCCAGACAACAACGGA
>JABJVR010009363.1:0-46335 GCA_025773905.1 Chitala chitala
AGAAGAGTGCAGTCCTAGGAACAGCAAAGATACTGCGCAGAACCCTCAAGCTCCCAGGCCTCTGGTAGAGGACCCGACCTTGGATGGATAAGACCACCCGAGGAGGGCGAGGGGACAATTTCATATATATAATCATTCATTGTTCATTATTCCTAATTATTTTTTCCAGATTGAACATTGAGATAATATATACTTCATACAAACATATACGAACATATGCAAACACTGAACAGTGGACACCCAGTTAGTCCTATTTACTGTCTTTAAAATTGACCTTCTGGTTTTATATCACTGAAATTTAAAAGTATCTTCTATATATGCTGACAGCAATTAAACATTGAAGTTTTGTACACATTATGAGGTACATGAGATGTTGGTCATCAGATGTCACAGACTGCCATCAGTTGGTCTTGTGATAAAATAAGTCACAACTGTCACGTGTACCTTAAATTCTAACTGTGTATGTATGTATCATGTGCATGTATTTGTGTCTGTACCGTGTCATCTCTGAGCATCTCTGTGTGCATGGATCTGACTCGCTGTCTGTGTTTATTTATGTCTGTCAGTTTCTTATTCAATATTTGATTTGTCACTGGGCTGTATGTATTTTTTCATTATTTTCAAGATGCCATAAAACAGTGTGATTTTGTGTGTGTGTTTTTTGTCTTTTAATGGGCATGTTTAGTACATCTGTTTGTGACTGTTGATAGAAACATCTGCTAAACTTGATTATAGTATGTTCAGTGAGTTGACCTGGGTTATAGCTCAAGAATCTTAAAAAATGTTTCTGACATTCATTAATGCATTTTTACCTATAGTCATAACAGGTGATGTTGCAAATGTCATTTAGATCTTCAATGATATATTTAAACAATGTTCTAATTTCTTACACTTAATTTACACCTTATGATTGTAAACAGTATACAGTTAGTTTTTTCATGACTAACATGTGGCTGTTATTTCATATTTTTAAAGTATTTTATAACTTTTCAGTTTTTCAGACCACTGTATTGACGAACTTCTATGTTTACCGTGTTATTATACTGCTCTTAAAGACACGTTGTTCATTGTTAAAAATGTAATCTTGCATTATCAGCAGCACTGGGTGTTGCAGTTGTGGCATGTTCTGTTTATATCTCTTTATGTTCTCTGCATATCTTCAGTGTGACACACATACACACGTAATTTGTGTTATCCATACAGCGTATGAGACACTACCTCATCTAAAATAATGGCATAAATACAGCAGTATACTCCTCTAAATACTGCTATTAAATGAAAAGCTTGGATAAATGAAATGATGCATCCTCAGGTGTCTGAGCATTCTGGAGGTTTTTTTTTTTTTTTTTTTTTTTTTAGATTACTGAGTCATGAAAACATAGTATGTACAGAATTTAAGAAATTCTGTTGAGATTCACGAACACCAGTAAATAATCTTTTGCCATAATGGTGTGACATTTTTAGTCCACATTTCAAAAGGAAAACAAACTATTTGCAGAACAATGCTAAGAAAATATAGAATGATGAGAATCTGTAATCGGTGAAATCCATTTTGTCATGTTTCTTGAGCATATATGCAGGCATTGAAAAAATATGCCACTTAATCTTTAGCTAACATTGCCTCCCATGAAAACTAACCCTTTAGACAACTCAAGAATAATTTGAGAAGTTAGTGTCACATTTATTATTATTGTTGTTGTTGTTTTTATTGTTGTCTGGGAGAATGGTATAGAATGAAGTGAAGTAATTAGATTTAACTGTGTAATGGAGTTAAATATTTTCCTGTCAGAATTTTTTAAATTCTGAAACAGAAAGACAATTACAGGGAATGGTAAACTCGCTATGTCAGGTCCATCACCTGTGCCACCTCTCCATTACAGTCACCTGAATGTTATTACGTGTCTCTATGATGATCTGAACACTTGTATAGGTTCTTGCAGCTCTCTAGTGGCTGACCGTAAAACTGCAAACCCACCTGGGTTCTGCATACTCACAGTGGAACATAATACCCGTTAAATTTTTCCAATTAACATGAACGGTATTTCTAAAACGGCTGTTTGCGATTTTATTCTGATAACAGTTAAGATTATAATTAGTCCCCGAATGACAGGCATTGTAAAATACCATTGTTATACACTACATAAAAAATATATATATGTATATAGTGCTTTAGAGAACCGAAGCAAGTAATAAAACAACATACATTATTAAAGACGGTTCAAATTATACACTATATACAACTGTTAAACTGCCACATGACATACAGTATTTTCTTTATATTTAGCGCAACACCTAATTCACGGGGAGAACCCGTGAACAGTAGCCAAAGTTACTGTACTTATGAACTTCTATAAAAACAAATTCCCTTGATGTTACTGCCTGTGATTTATGGTGGATGAACGTCCGGTGAATCGTTCTTCGAGGTTATGCTGTTTTGGTTATTATAGTGTTGTTTACGTGACACATCTATTTTAACTGGCAATTCCCTTCCCCCATTTATGCAGCTAGATGTTTTACTGGGTGCTACGTTAAGGTGCCTATGTAAGAAAACTACAGGTAGACTCTTGTGCTAAGACGAATTGGTAATACCCCGATGACGTGACAAAGCCTTTATCTATGTATGCATTCTATTTTCTATTTGAATTTGAGATAAAATAAGGTTCTTCTACGTTATGTGAAACATTACGGGCAACCAAACATGTTTAATTACGGCTAAATGAATGTAAAACAATTCGTTTCGTTTAACTGTTTTACATTCAGATTACACATAAAACATGGACAGAACTAGAAGCATAAAATGATCGCTTAGCATATTTTAAGCAATAACATTGAAGCAGGAACGTGGCTGGGATATGTAAAAGAAAATGTTAATACCTGTTTTAATCAAAAAAGGCAATCTAATTTATAAAACCATACACGCTAATTAGATCGCTACTCGACGCTGCTTCTGAACAAAATAAGAAATGTTTCCATAATGGGTTTCATAAGGTAATACATCATGTCACAACTTACACAGGTTGTAAATGTTCTCTTGCCGAACCTCGCAGCCTAAAAGATTTGGAACTGCTCAAAGCAAATTGACTTTGTGCCTCAGAGCTTGTTCCATAACAAGATTCATGATTACAAGAGCGCCTAAATGATGTTGAGCGCAGAAAAAAAACAGGACCCTGTGGTACAGGTCAGAGCATTACACAGACGGAGGAGGGATGGGGGCTGTTTCATGACCTAGAATAAATGAATTTGTCATCTTTTGCAATTTGCCGGTATTACATTAAGAGAGGGGACCAAGTGCGGACGCAGGATACAACGTTGTTTCCGGAAAACGAGCGCAGCCACGGTGCGTACGGCGTAGCGTGAACACACCAAACAGGCAGCTGATGGATTTGCTGTTTCAGCTGAGACTAAGAGTGTACAGGTGCAATAGGCCCGTGTGTGAATTATTAAGCAGGCCTGGTTACTAAAGGAAAGGGGATATTACGGGCTTGGTCAATTTGGGAATAAATGCTTCCCACAGGTACCCCCCTAACGCATTAAAGTCCCAACTGCCTGCATTACATTCCTGGGCTGCTGCTGTGAACCTTTTTTTTCTTAAAGTTTGTGTGTCTGCACAAGACTGAAAATTTTGAAAACCACAAGAACCTGTATGCCGGCATCTTTTTTTTTTTTTTTTTTTTTTTGCAGAGGTTCAGATATATTGAATTATGTACGTCATATACATGCTGAAGAATAAGGTAGTTATTTACATTAACTATTTAGTAAAAATAATTAGGAAATTAAAAGTAATCAACTGTACAGCATAAGGAAAACACTTAGAAGAAAAATACTTAAGCCCAGTCACTATAAAAATATAATTACAGTATGGCATTGTATATGCTCAAAAAAGACTTTAATTTTAGAAAAAGGTTCAGTTAATGTAAGCAAAAGAGATCACTAATAATAAAGTACTGCAGATTACTGTTTCTAATTGATTTTAGTAGAATTCTGTCACATACAACTGATGAGGTATTTTCATTTTCATAATAATATTGATTCAGAAATATATAAAGTCATTTAAGAACATAGCTTAATAGACTCTCTACAGTCTAAATTGCAGTGAAATTATAGCAGAACCTTGGCAAAGATCCCATTTATAAGAAATGGTATATTTCAAGGTCCAGATTTGTTAAAGTTAGTTAATACCACAGGATGTTGTGACACGGCGATGATTGCACCAGCTCCACGGCTTCAGAACCAGTTAACGTACAGCAGCATCAGCTTGTCCTGTGCGTCACGTGAACCGAGGTGATGACGTCAGAAGCCAGAATGTCACAAGTGAGAATAAGACAGCTGCTCTTCGCTGTGCCTGATAGTCACTGACGTCCTTTAGGGTGTGTTTTGCACGCTGTTGAAGTCGCAGAGGGACCAGCACAACAGCCAGAATAATTTTTTAGAAAGGGGCACTCGGCATTTTAACTCTGTTTATGTCTTGCCGTTATGAAGTTGCTGGGTATAAGCAGCACCTGTTGCATATCCAGTGCCAGAAGAGCCCAAAGAAGGAGCATAATTGACCCATGGTATAATATATCTGTAGGGCTGCTGCTGGCGATTTTTAGGAAACATTTCATAGACACTTCAAGGCAGAATTCTGAAGATGTTCAAGCTGCTGTCCCAGTAATCCCTCCTGTTGCTCCAGGCAGACACTGTTGTCTCCAGCAGATCCTTAAACACAGCCCTGCGATACTGAGCCAAGAGACTGGCTACTGTCACATCAGCAGCGTACGCGCTTTAATGGGAACTGTCAGGTTCCTTGAGGAATGCCTCTGGTTACGCAGTGATGTGACTGCAATTCGCTGTGTGTTTTTAATTGAAATTTTTAAAGGCAATTACAACATCTGCACTTGAAAGTATTTCCAACATAACTTGATGTATGCAAATCTATCAGCAAACCTGTCTGTTCAGACACTAAGGCAATAAAAGTACATTTTATAAATATCTATGTACATCTGAGGCTGAAAATGTTAAAAACTATATTAAGCTGTGTGCCCGTTTCTGAGAGCAGTTTCTAGTACATGTAATATACATAATTTTTTAAACAAATTACTTTAAGAAGGAAATTTTTTCAGAAAGTATAAATCTAGATGAATTCATTTGGTTATTTGCTTTTTTTATAAATTACATTTATGATTACGTGTTAGAATTAAAAACTTTTACTTCATCATGATTGGGTTTTTAATGTCATTTTGAATTACTCAAAATGTTCAGTGATGATAAAGTAAAAACAAAAATCCCGAAAAGACAAGCAAGAAATTTGTACAAAAATATTTTTAAGCAATAACAAAGCATTATTGTTTAAATGTAAAACCTCTTATTTTATAGTCAATCATTTAAATCCATTGTGTAGAACTTTCCATCTTATTCAGTGTTTGCATGCAAACTTTAATGTAATTGTAAGCGAATGTGATTTTAGATCTGTGGGACACGAAATCAGAATACAGTTAAATGTTGAATTTTTCAGCTGTTTCAAGATTGTACATCTAGGGCTACATGATGTACGCTGAGGCCAGGGTCATGCTTAGTGAGATTTCCTGTCAGAGATAATCATGCAGAAAATGGCTTGAGGTTCAAGGCCTATCTATTCTGTTTGTGTCCCTTTGAGACTGACAAATGCATGTTGAAGGGTGAGGGGTTAAAGGGTCATAAATATGTTTGCTGATGGGAAACAGGGTCTTTTCTCCTTGGTCTTTTCAATGCTGCTTGTCTGAACATGGGGAGGACACATTTGTTCTCCATTCCAATGTCACAGTCCCCTTAGCCTTTTGCTTGTTAATTGCCTGCCCCCTTTTTTCTGTCACTTCCACACATGTCGTTTCTCAGCATTGATACTGCACTACTAACAGAAGGATCTCCTGAGTGTCACCAGATGTCCTGACAGAAGGTTAACAACAGCACTGTGCCACAGATGACTCATAATTAACATTTATACTTTATTATGAACCACAACACGTAAAAATATACAGAACAATAATAATTTCTTACTCAAGCAATACAAACCGGCTAGCAAGGAAAACAAAACATAACCAGAGCCAAGAGTTGTTTTATTGATGCAAGGAACTGAAAAAAGCTCTAAAAGTCAATGTCATGTTAGGGACAGTAAGGCCAGTTTAGTCACTAACTTCTTGGTTAATGTCCTCTACCTCAACCATAGCCAGATATCCAGTGCACTCAGCGTATTTTCAAAAAAGCATCATGGAGAATCTGTTACTGATCTGTGCACATGACTGTGTGGTACAAATGGTTTGGACCAGATACATTGGAAATAAGTTAATGAAACACCACGCTTGTCTAGCAGCTTCCTCAGCTGATGTGAATCTAACTTGAAAGCTAGAATACAGCAAAGGAAACACACACACACACACACGATCCTACTTCTGTTACCAGCCTCATTAGCAGTAACCCCATCAAACATGAAAAATCCATATCTTAAGTGTGTGACCCCCCTGAAGCGTCCTTAAATGCATAAGAGATGTTTTAGATCAATAAATAAGGGCTAAGGAGGAGGCATGCAAAGTGCAAATACGTCCTTATTCCGCTGAGATGCTGATCCACAAAGCCCAGGAACACTGAATAACGGTGGTTCAAAATGCATTTCCTTACACCAGGCAGCTGCGCCCTCCCTCACCAGCTCCCCGTGAGGTTCTCAGTTTTCAAGCACTAAGGAGTTGTGGCATTTAATGTTTCTTCAAGTGGAAACGCACCTCATTTTCTATGGATTAATTAAGCAAACAGTTCACTATTATGATTTTTAAATGTTTGCATTTTACCATTTTTAATAATCTC
This sequence comes from Chitala chitala, assembly GCA_025773905.1. Classification (NCBI taxonomy): domain Eukaryota; kingdom Metazoa; phylum Chordata; class Actinopteri; order Osteoglossiformes; family Notopteridae; genus Chitala; species Chitala chitala. The sequence continues at coordinate 6,817 of JABJVR010009363.1, forward strand.
TGAAGCGTTATAATAATGTGGACAGCACTCTTTCATAATTTACATTTCTCCAAATAACTGAAATGGATTAGATCAGATCCACCCTTAATTAAGGTATAATCTCTGTTTTCTTTGCTCAGTATGTTGCAATACAGTTCAGTGTCATTGTATTTTGCCTTGAGAACATATACATTTTTACATTGTATACTTTGTTAATACACCTCTAACAGACAGAGCAAACTGCAGCAGAGCAAAGAGAAGTGATTTCATCCCTGATTTGTGATTTCAACACACAAAAGACAGACAAAAAATGCATTGCTTTGCCCTGTTGATACACAATACAGTATTCATTAACCTTAAAATTTCACATTGTATTTAAAATGCAACAACTACAAGTGAAGGAACAGATAGTATGACCAACCTTAGTTCACTTTTTCAGCTTGCTCTTAAGTACAAGTATGACATCCAGGTTCTTTTATTTACTTACAATCAGTCAGTTGGTCGGTCAGCCGGTCAGTCGGTTTCCACCCACTTGTGCAAATGATGGTTGTGATGGCAGCAGGCTAATCTGGTTGAACCATACTTCCTTTTCACCCACAATGGTCTCCAGCCACTCCTGGAGGATCCTAAGGCGCTTTCAAGACAGCCTAGAGAAATTGTCTCCTCAGTGCATTCTAGGCCTACCTTGAGGCTTCTGCCCAGTGGGAAATGCCAGGAAAAGCACCAGTGACAAACTTCCAGGGATCATTCTTTTTGCATGCTCAGACCAAGTCAGCTGGCTCCTCCAACCCAGAGCTCTGCTCTGAGGTCATCCCAGATTACTGAGCTCCTCATCCTATTTCAGACAGCAATCGCAGCAACCCTGTGGAGAAACCTTATTTCAGCTGCTTATATTCATGATCTTGAATTCTCACAAAGATAGCATATGAATTCATCCTGCACAAGAGGCTCTGCCATTCCCAAAAGATCCTCAGTATTCGTTTTAGTCTCCCAGGTTTGTATAGCTAAAAAATTATGGCCACGTGTCTAATACACTGTTGGTCATCTACATGGTGCCAAAATATTTCTGAAATTCCAAGGCATGTGCTCTATAAGAATTTAGGTATCTTGTGGTATCTGGTACCAAGACATAAGCAGCAGCTCCTTTAAGTCTTGGAAGTTGTGAGGTGGAGTGGCTGTGGATTGGGGTTATCATTCTAGTCCATCTCACAGATGCTTAATTGGATTGAGGTCATTGGAAGCCATGGTAACACCTTGGATTTTTTATCATGTTCTTCAAACCATTCCTGAACAATTTTTGCAGTGTGGCAGGGTGCATTATTGTTCTGAAAGAGGCCATGGGGATAGGGAATACCATTGCTAGGGGTACACCTGGTCTGAAGCAGTGCTCAGGTAGATGCTTCAAATTACATACTCAGGCTTTCTCTCCACAATATTGCCCAGAGCATCACACTATTTCTACCAGCTTTTCTTCTACCCACAGTGGATGCTGATATCATCCCTTCCCCAGGTAAATGACATACACATTTCTGGCTGCCCACATGATGTTAAAAAAGAAAGCTAATCAGACCAGGCAACCCTCCACTGCTCCAAGGTCTACTTCTTATGGTCGCATGGCCATTGTAGGTGCTTTCAATGGTGCACAGGAGCCAGCATGGCCACTCTTATCGGTCAGCAGTTACACAACCCCATAGACACAAGGGTGTACTGTACCATGTGCTGTGACACTTTCCTCTTGTAACCATGATTAAAATCTTCTGTGAGTACTGCCACAGTAGCTCTTTTGTTGGTTCAGACCAAGAAAGATAGCCTTTGTTGCTCCTGCACATTGATGAACTTTGGGCACCCAATACCCTGTCTTGGTTTGTCTGTGCTCGGACCACTGTGGGTAGATACTCACCAGCACTAACTCGGAACACCCCACAAGCCTTGCTGTTTCAGAGACGCTCCAACCCATCAACTATGAGAACCAACTGTTACCTTATTGTTGTAATATCCCAGACCTTCACATGGATCATTCTTACAAGATAATGTTATTTGCTACACCAGTTCAATCTCAACCTCAAACTTATTGAAATAGTCTAGTTTAAAACATTGTCTACATTAACTTATAACAATTTTTTTTGTAATTGTGTTAATGTGCTCAGGGGGGGGGGCACAGCCAGTTGACCTTCAGAGGTCTTGTTTTTCCATACTGAACAGTTTTTATTGTGTTTCATGTTGTGGTCTTTAACTATTTCAATTGTGATGAACATGTCTGAACTCCAGTGTGTTATCATTGCCTCTTAAGTGCCTTGATGCAGCTTTGTGTGAAAGGCATCAGAACAAACACTTGCCCCTTGCTGAAGAATGATGCTGGGGCATAGGTTATGTGTAACAGCTTTACAGCTCCCCATTTGCGCTGCTTTCCTACATGTTTTTTAGTCGTGAAGTCAGCCGTTGTGGCCGGTTGCTGTGTTTGCACAGCTGAGGCCACCATAAATGGGATGAAGGCCAGAAGGCGATTCTAAGAGATGTAGAAGGTTGCCACGATGCTGAACATTGTCGAGGTGGCCATTGTGCTTCCAGTCAGTGCTCTGCACATTTAGTGTAGAAGATACAAAACAACTGCGTACACCTGAGATGCTTGCTTAAAAGCGTGCTCATTTGTTGTGAGTTTATGCTTGCCAGTTTTTTAAAACAGGTTTGATGTTTTGGACTTCAATTTCAATTAATCATAAACTGTAGGGTATTTTTTTTTCCTGCAAATATGTTGCGCTATTCAACTGCATTTCCAGTATTACATTTACACAGACGGTTCCCTGTATTTATGGCTCCTCACTGCCAGCTTGTGCCACGTGGTTCAATTCTGTCAGTGAGCAGCGAAGGGGGGAAGTGCAGTCCCAATAAATGAGGCTTCTGGGTCGGATGTAAGACTATATTTCATTTCTCAGTCCTTTTACGGCACTTTAATGATCGCAGTGAAAGCAGTGAGACATTTCGGATAATCATCGAATCGCCGGGGCAAAACAAGACACTTCATTAACGCACACTGCTTGTCGGGGTCTGTCTCGTTTGTGATGGCCAGCTGCCATGTTTGGGGCCCTAGAAGCGCCAGGAGGACTTCATTGAAGATAATTTTATACACTGCACAGGCAGTAGCAGTAGCTGATCAATAGCTTGCTAATGCAATTGCTCTTGATGGTGAGAGTAACCAAGAAGAGACCCGGAGCCAGAGTGATACCAGAGGAGAAACGCATTTGCTTTTCACTTACAGCCGGAAAAGCCAAACACAGAATGTCCTGCAAATGAAAGGAGATTTAAGCATTTTTTAATGAGTGTTTTTTAAAAGTCAGTGGTGAATTTGTTCATTTTTTCATCCATTTTCTTAAGAGACTTGCCTGGAGACTAACCCAGGTCACTCAATGTGGAAGGACATGAAAGGGAAATCAGCCCGGTAAAGGGCACACAAGTATGTCCACACACACACACACACACTCTCTCTCTCTCTCTCTCTCTTAGACCTGAATTGTCTTTGGAACATGGGAGGAAACTGAATCACTCTGAAGAAGCCAACACAGGTATGGTGAGAAGAGAGAAACTGTACACACAGAATCAGGACCAGGGTCAAACTGTCTCTTTATGTGTTGATTTACTTAGAATAATTGTTTTGTTTGCACTTAACAACTGCTGTTTGCAAAAATATTTAAAATAACACCACATTTGTCAATTAACTGACATCAATTTGGTCTGAACTAAATGCCCGATGCTTGCAAAAATGATCAAAATAACAGCATTCATGAACATTGATGTTAATTTAGACAAAATATCCATTCATTTTAAGCATTAGACATTTGAGGAAACTTATTTCCAGTTGCAGTTGAATGTTGTACATACCCAGACTCACTGCTGTGACTGCACCTTGAAGATCTGATGTTGACACCCTGCGAGGTTGTTTTGCTGTCTACATCAGCATCTTCACCTGGTGCCAGGATGGTTCTCTGTCCTCTGTGCATGGTGCACCTGGGTCCAGTTAAGCACTCAGTTCCGATTGCCAGAAACCTGCTTGGATCAAATGAGGTGCGTCACTCGTACCTGTCTCCTGGGCCTCGGGGGGGAGCAGGAACCATCTGGCACAGTCAGTCATTAGGCAGACATAGTGGAGCACTGGTAGAGTTTGCAGCTGCAGGTTAGCTGCTGACCAAGTATTACTCTCGCCCAACATCTGGCAGTCTCCAGAGTTGCCTTGACGTGAACCTAAAGATGACTTGGTGTCCTCCTTCGTGACCTCCCCCGTGGTTGGCATCTGGCAGGTCATCTATTCAGGCCTCCAGAGCTTGCATGGCCTGTCTTTGAGGTGGTTCCCAGGCATTGCTGGGTATGGGTCCTGCCTGCCAGCTGAAAGCCCCATGAGCTCATCTTAAGCGGGTTAAGGTTCATGGGTATGACCTTGTTTTTGCTGTGGGTTGAGAATTTTAACAGAGGTACCAAGACTTCCTCAAGTGTATTCACAATTTTGTTAGAATGCAATGCTTCACACCACCAGTAATCTATTAACTTAAACACAAACTTAATGAATACTTAAAATGTATGAGAACTACTTCCGTTTTTCCTTGCAAGCTGGTGGGCCATGTTGATTGTGTTAGCATTTAAGACTTATTGGCCTGATATGCCAATGTACTTGTGTAACTGCTGATAAATAGCCTTATGCTGTGACCATTGTTAATTTTCTCACTGTCACCCACATTTGCTACTGAGATGAGTTGCAAGTGCAGCTGGTTGGAAGCTACAATAACAGAAATATTTCTGTATTTAATGGAGGATGTTCATTTAATGGAGGATGTTCAAGTATTTCCTCCCATTTTTTAGGACATGAGCATGACCCCCCCCCCCAAATAGACACAGTACCACAAGATGCCATGGGTGTGATTTTCCATGTATGTTGCCAAACAGCCATGAGCCAAACAGCTACTGGCTTTCAGCTGTCATCCACATGACAGGTGCTGGACAGATGTGGTGTCACTGCGAGAAGTCATGAATGAAGAGGTACTTGTCACGGATGACTTCTGGGTGAGGGTTCATAACCCTTAGACAAAGGAGGCATATTTGTACTAAACACCAATGGAGTTCCTCTTCATTTCATGTGGACACCCATATGTGGACAGCAAGATGTCCACAGTTGTTGTCACGTCACCTCTGAGGGACAAACTCAGGTAGGTATTGGAAAAGTAGCTTTATGTTTTCCTCAGCTGGCCTTTTCCCACTCCACAGGTATGCATCACACTCACGTTGAAATTAGCTGAGGAAGTGAAAAAGGATTTGTGGTGTACTGTTGTGTGCTTTGAGCACAGGAGTTCACACCACTTACTGGTGCTACTGCTGAGGGCTCTTTGGTTTCTTTTCAAAGTAGGTCAGCTGAAATTCCTTACAAAAAAGGTATGTTCACACCATCTTAGTATTGAATCTCAGATGTCAAAAGTTAATACAAATTTCAGTCTGCAAAACTTGTATGGTTTATGTGTATTCTGTTTATATAACACTACATAACAGAAATGTACAATTTGTGAGAAAATTGAAGCAAAAAAATTTTAATTTTGAAAGCTCTGCAAACTCAAACGAGGATACGCTGTAGTGCCATTAGTTTTTGAAGTTATCAGGCACAATTGGTTACAAATATACATGACAAAATGATAAATGCTTGTAAGAACATAATTTGGGTCTCAAGTGGTTAATGTCAATGACAAATTTCTTATAGAAGATCCTTATGGTTCTGACTAACTCCCTGGGTCATTAGTGCCCATGGCAGCAATGTATAGAGTCTGGCTTCACAGGGATGATGTCCACACATCCATTGCATGTCATCTGTGTCATAGGGAGCAGCTCTTTTCTCAGAAGATGAATGTGCCACCAGGGGGGTTATGCTCTTCTCTTCTGAACCTCTGTGCATTTTTTTCTCCCTTAGCTAGTCTCCCATTTTCTGAGGATTTCAGCTTTGTCCCCCCAGAGAATGCACTGAATTACTTTAGTGTGGTAGACAGAAAGTCAGAGCACCACACAGATCAGTAATAAACACTGAGCCCACTTACAAAACCTACCAGGATATCTTTTTTTGGCAAATATATGTAAAGTAAAAAGTGGCGATGTGGGTTTTCTGAAGAATTTGTGGAATAAATCCCCTGCCACCCTTTTAGAATGACATTGTGTAAAGTCACATGAGCACACATGGCAGCTATTAAAATAAGCTTACATTCTTTTCAACATAAGCTTACATTTCTTTGAATATATTACTGTAAAAGCACAGTGTGTCAAACAATAACTATACACTGTAGCATATTTCATACTTTAGAATTACAGCAATTTATTTTATTGCCAGCAGTCAATTTTAAAGATATAGAATTACTCATATCAAGATGAGCTTTAAAATAGCAAGAAATGCCACAGTAGCCTTTAACTGAGCAAAAAAAAAAAAAAAAAAAAAGTTGCTTGGCAGACAGAATTATTGCTGTTCTTAGTGCACGGACAAGTCATTTTGGCTTTTTAAGAAACGAGTCAAGGGGAAATCAATGGTGGCTAATTTAAGGATTGATTTCAATCTTTTCTATTTAAAAAGGTGAAATTGAAGTTTCAGAGCACGATTTTCATCCCCAGGCCCTGAGATCCAACTTGCATTCAGAGGTGTGTCAAGCACACTTCACTTTCTCTCTGTGTCAGCCAGGAACCACCAGCTGAATGCCACACTGTAATTCTGTGAGCGTGTCAGGAAATCACAAAGACTATGTATCTCGGCATGTCACAAACAGGCTGTTTAACATTTAAAAATGCCTCTGAAAACACATTTAGTCATCTAGGTGAAATCAGAGAAATGGCCAAATGCTCAAAAAACTGATGATACCAGGCACCTGTCTGAACTGCCCCAAAAGACCTTGGTCCAACTTTGGACTGGCAGATCTGTTTAACAGCATGGTATTAAAAATTCATTAGACCTTGATCAATGCAGCGATCAAGATTCACTGACCTCTTGTTCTTCGCTGTTATCTAAAATGTGCTTTGTTTGACAGAGAAAAATGACATTAATAACCATTTCCATATTTGAAAGTTAGTTAGTCTGAAGTAATGGTGTAATGTCAGTATATGTTTACATAGAGGGCAATTATGGAAGATGTCTTAAATTTTTTTTTTTGTGGTTGATCTTATCTTTACAATTGGTCCCGAATTACCAACTTTAAGACCCGATGGCCCCAGTGTCAAGTTTCCAGCATCTAATCTAAGATGTTGTGAAGCTCTTACCATTGTTAAGCATAAACTCCTCATAACATTTATGTTTAAAGCCACTGTAAGTTGACAGTTTATGTTTCATAAGCTTTATTGATGCTTTAAAGCTTATGTAAATATTTCATTTTGTGTGAAGCCACAGGAAGACTAAAGTTTTTAAAAGGTTTGACTCGGAGGCTCACATTTATAGGCAGTAAATGGAGCAGGCAGAATGCTTGGTTTCACCTCCGAAGGGGATTTGGAGTCTGCAGACGATGGGGAAGTGAATAAGAAAGGAAAAAGAACCGAGCAGTTTCTCTTGCACGAAAAGCAAACAAGAACTCTTCTGTTCATGTTCATCACAAGAACATGTTCAGCTACCCAACTGGGACCCAACATGCTGTCAACATGATTGCTTAATTATTAAGGGAGAGAAACTGCAAAACGTATATTCTTTAAACATATAAATTCACCTTGAGGTAGCTAGTGCGTGAAAGTTCGGCAGTCATTGTTCTTTGCACAGTGTGCCGCCTGAACCTCATTTAGTGACGGCAGTAACCTTTGAGCTTCTGATGAAACGTGTCCTTAGTGTCTTCTTTCCAGTCTATTCGACATGTAATCTAAGCGCAATTCTGTCACGACGCAAATCCTCTCACCCTCCAGTAGCGGCAAGTAATCCAAGAAACGGATATGAAACGGTAAATTGGAATATCTGGTAGTGCACACTGTTGAAGCAGAGGACCAGGATGGCGTACCCATGCCCCTCCTGCATTAGGCGGAGGTGTCTGAGGAGGATTTCACACCGCGGATATAGATTTAACCACAAATGTGATTCAGAGGTTATAGCTCATGTTACTGTGCATAAGAGCAGGTGGAGGTGTCAGTTATTAGCCACACTCATTAGCTGGCGTAAAGAGATGGCAACACAGCATCTCCTGCGACCTGTTTCTCATGCTTTTAGTTTGACATCTGAGTCCTGGGGGGTGCTGGATAGCAGGGTGTGATTCACAATGTGGAGCCTCTGTCTGCTCTAGGGGCAAACTTCAGCTAGATGCATGCCAGCGTGTCCTCCTTTACTCTGCAATGTGCAGACCAGGTGCTGAGCATGTGAACTGGTGGCTTGACTAAAATGGTGAGTTCAACTGATATGCATTGGGAATACTTTTCAAACTTTAATTATAACCTTCTTTGTAGTTTAATCTCAAAATATTGCATATTAAAGATAATGTTCTTAACCTTATAAAACATTTGTACATCTCAAACTGGCTCAAAATATTGTAGATTAAAGAAACAGAGCTTAATATAACTTTACATTAAAAATTTTTAAGATGTGTCAAAAATCCTGCGTTCAGTGTTACTGAGAAAGACATAAAAGTTTTAAGATCCTTGGCAAAGTAAAACCAGATTAACCAACCTGACATACAACAATACAAAATACATTTAAAAATATTTTTTTACCATGTTTTCCATTATGCAAAAATGGAACCACACAATGCAACAAAAACTAACTAAAGGTTAAGCGAAATAATAAATGCTAATTATTACAATGATTACAGGCACAGAAGTAGCAGCATCTATGCCTAATGTATTGAAATATTGGATATATAGACTGGTAATGATAAATTATAATTTTTCAAGATGAGGTAGTGCATTTAACAACAAGAGCTAAGCCACCAAACCATGAAACATTCTTGTTTTGGTGCACATAATCCCATATTTCAACATCTACAAGTAAATCATAGTGCATTGCCGGAAACCTAACACAATTGCATCTGTACGTGTAATTGTGTTTATTTATTGTTATAAAAATATAGCCAGGTTTTTTGTTAACCCACAATGCATTTCAAAATACAGTTACCTAAAACATAAAAACAATAAATAGTTTTAGAATTTTATTGTAAAATTTACAAAACACTTTTGCAGTGTATATGAATATATTAGACAGACATTTTAAATAGACCATATTTTGTGTTCAGTTAATTCCACATTTAGTTAATATATTAGGATAATGGGTGTAACCCAATTCATTCATCCATTTAAGTGACTGATTTTTGATAACCCTTTCTGTGAGTACAGCAAGTGTGTCTTGATGCACACCCCAACACTAAATGTCTACATGCTGTTTGTCTTCTCCCTCTTTTTTCCAGTGTTGTTTTTTCTCTGTCCTGAAATTCAGATGCGGAACTGTTGATGAGGAGGCAGAGGCATAATGGGGCAGGTGTAATGAAAACCTAAAGAAGATGATGGAAACCTGGACTATGTAGTGGTGAGTGCTTTCATTATCATCTCGCATATGGTTAGGACAAGGTATAAGCAGCAAATCCACTTGACCTTAACTGTAATTGTCCCGGCTGTTAATGTACTTTAGTGAAATGATTTTTGTTAACCTGCATGTGATGGGGTTTTTATACGATATCCATCCATCCATTTATTCATTATCCAACCGCTTATCCAGAACAGGGCGTCAATCCATTGCAGGATAAATGCACACACACACACACACACACACACACACACCCACACACACACACACACACACACACACACTCACTCACTTCTGGCAACTTTGGCTCACCAGTCCATCAAACAGCATGATTATGGGGACAGGGAAAAAAAATGCAAACTCCACATGTACAATGCAAAGAACCAGATTTGGCCATATGACCCTGGAGGTCTGAGGCAATCATGATGATTTTAATTGTATTTATAGTATAACAAGTTAAAACAGTCTAAATATGCAATATGTATTATTAACACATGCAATGTTGTATGCTGTTTCAGAATAATACAAATTAAATCCAGAAATATAAATTACACAGCAAATTTAAACATTTAGTTAGACCATTTTGCATTTCAGGGATGCAAAAAGTCAGGACAACATGTGAACTATTTATGAGTGGTTGATTATTTATTGTGTGTTAAACTTGGATAAGACCAGAAGTACTTGATATGTGCAGAATTTTTTTTTCCACTTTTTTTTGTTTTTCTTATTGGTCTTTGGTCTCTGGTTGCAAAGTTATGTCCAGTAGTTTGCCATTGGCTTTAGATTCTGGACACAGCTGCACTCTGGTAGGTGAGTCTGTTGGTACGAGGTGTTGTACAGACTGCAGAAAGGGACTCTTTGGGTAAATGAAGGAAAGAAGCCCTCAGTCAGTGGTATTTCTTGCAGCTGCTGCAGTTGCCGAAGTTCTGATTCACTGCCTTTCAAAAGCCGCTAGTGAGATCCTCAGCCTTTTACTTCTTCTATCTTGGCCTTTCTATCATGTTATGGAAAGGTACGACGAGTGATTTTTCTTCTTTGTGCTAGAATGCTCAGCATCTGCCTTTGCCTGACTATAATTCATAGCGAGGTTTTTCTTAGTTAGTAAATGCTTCACATGTTCATTAACAGCAGTCTATAAATTTATCCCATTTTGTCTTTTAGCAAGAAAAATGAGAAGTATAAGAAGCGTCCATCTTCATTAGCTGTTTCAGTTTGCCATCTTTAATAAATCACTCATTGTGCTTCTGTTGTTTTAGGCTGCCTCAAACACAAGTTCACATCAATTCACTAAACACTGCCAGCCTTCCTTTCTCATTGTCTGTTTGTGCATACTAGACAAATGTTTAAAATCACAATACATTTAAGCACCCACTGCACTGATGACTAAAGGATATTTACACTTAATAAATAGCTTTATGTTTGAACTACACATTGCTTATGTTGGAGGAGAGTTTCCTTCAGTGCAGATGTAATATAAATGCCCTTTTCAGTGATGACATTGTGTATTGATGGAGATGTTTGTAATTAAGCTGTTTGCCAGGCACTAATAACAGGTAATATTTCATGAGAGCCACGAGACCGCCTCACAGCTCGCACGCGAGCTTTCCGGGCCCCTCTTTATTTCATTTCCCAGTTTCTGATCTAATTTTCATATAAACGCAAACACAGCTCTACTGTTCGTGCCAGTAGCACAGCTGGGTCTGTGTGAGTGCGGCTAGTCCCTGAAAGGCTGCTTGTGTGATGTGTGAAAATGCATTCATGTACACACAGGCTCTCCTGGAGGAGTCCAGTGGAAGTTTAGGAAGTGTTTCAGGGTCCCTTCTTGTTCTATCTGCTTGAAAGATGCTGTTTAACATTTTAAATGGACCAGCGTAGTTCCACATGGTTGCCCATAAGGCCAAAGAACCAGAAAATATACAAGTATCACTGTTTTGAGAGTAATGCAGATTTGTAAAGGATAGCCAGTGCTATGCTTTTACTTGCTCTTACCTTTATCTGTAATTTAGATTTCTTTCAATGACTCAACAATTTCAAGTGAAAGGCCTTCATTCAAGCAGTTCATATTTATAGTGGCCTGGTGGCTCACTGGGATGCAGAAGGTTCCCAGTTTGAATCCCAGCCCGGTCACCAGGTGTGTCCTTGAGCAAGACACCCAGCACTAGCTCACTGTAACCCGTACATGAAATGTAAGTCACTTTGGATAAAAGCGTCTGCCAAATGAATAAAATGTCATTGTCACCATAGCCTGTTGTAGCACACTTATCCATGGGATAAGTTAAAAAAATAAAAAAAAACTCTTTATTATGCATTTAATGTTTTTCTCAGGTGGCAAGGTGGGGTGGTGGGTAGCACTGTTGCTTCACACCTCCAGTCCTGGGATTTGATTCCCACCCTGTGTGTGTGTGTGTGCGCAGAGTTTGCATGTTCTCCCTGTGCTTGGTGGGTTTTCTCCGGGTGCTCCGGTTTCCTCCCACAGTCCAAAGACATGCGCGTTAGGTTGATTGGTGTGTCCAAATTGCCCGTAGTGTGTATGAGTGTGCCCTGCGGTGGGTTGGCACCCCGCCCTGCGCCCTCTGTCTCCTGGGATAGGCTCCAGGCTTCCCATGACCCTTAATGGGATGAAGCACTATAGAAGATGAATGAATGTGTCAGCATAATGGTACAGTACCTAATTATGGTTGTCATTTACAGTGAAGCAAATACCATTTCTACCTGTGGCTGCTCTCTGATATAAACTTCTGCTCTGACATGCTACCAGAATATCAACCCTTTTTTTCCTAGGGAAACATGAGCAGGTTCTGTCTCACAGCCCCTTTTTTCATGTTCTGATTTTAAAGATTCGAGAATTCAATGAAACTGCTTACATCATTTAAATAGGTTTGTGAAACATTCCTGTGTGCAGTCTGACAGTCACAGGTGCTGAGGTTAAATGGTGCCAAGTTGTAAACAATGGATGTGCGTGTGTGTCAGTCTTCAGAGCTGGATCCTTATTGAAGCCTGAGGAAAACGCGCTGATGATGTCGCTTTTCACCTATGAGCTGCCGTTTAGTTCCACACAGACTTGTGTTTGGAGCCAGATGGACGGAAAATCTTTATGGCTGTTGTCATAATGACTTCTGACACCAGTTTAACAATGACTAGTGTGAAATTTTGACCTCAGGTTGTTAAACACTCCGCCTTTCCTTCTGTTAGCATAAGAAGAATGTTAAATAATATTGATATTCCAGACCATCTTTCTTGGTAAAACATGTGACCATAAGGAAAGAAACCTTGCTGATTGTATCTTTTTTTCCTGAACTTAGGCTGATTCTGCTGTTTAGAAACATCAAGTGTTTATCATAATTGAATTCTTATAAAATTCAACATAGAGAAATACTGTAGAAGAAGGATATTAATGCAACTGACAAAACCTTTCCTTTATTCGATTTAAGTCTTAATCATGTGTTTTCATTTGTATATTTTACTTTATTTTCCACTTTTAGTAAAAGCTTGTAACACCACCAAGGTCTGTTTTCTCCTCATGCCTGTTTGCCTGTTTGCTGTCACAGATGGTAGACATGCTACCATCTCACTTCTAACTAAGTGTGGAGGGCACCTGAACATGTTTGTCTGAAGATGTTGATGTTGAAAGTTTTCTGAATTTAGACAGCCCTCATTGGTGTACACTGAAAAGATGCCCTCTTCCAGGAATATACAGTACATAATTATATTCATTAATATACATGGTTATACATGTTTGTTCAAGAGAAAAAGTGTAGCCATTTGTTTGACAGGTGTGTGAGTGGAATAATTAAAGTTTTTCTCTTTTTTCCATAACAGTAACCGATTAAGAGGCTGCAAGATAGTAAAGACACAACAAGGTTTTTTTTCAAAAAGGTAAAACAAGGTAAAATGTTCACTCTGTCTTTCTTCCTGAAACATCTTTATTTGCCTTCTCTGGGTACTTTGAAGAGGCTGTCAGGGCAGTAATTGGTCTCGCCAAAAGGCTCTTAGAGTCTCCGATGAATAGAGCAGAGTAACCTTAGTATTCTGCACAAGCGACATATTCTGGGTGATCGTTGCTTTTACAAGGCCCTCCCTGATGGCCAGCCAGCCCTTTCCCATTTGAAACTCCATCAACATGGGAAGGATGTCAGGTGCCAAAGGAGCTTTTATTTTTTACTATCAAGGCCCACTGTGACATCAAAGCCATCTTCATAAAATACCATGAACATGAAGTTGAAGAAGGAACAAATAATAGTTTCTTGTAATTCACATGGATTATCGGACTTGCAGTTAAAGGTGAACTCACCGATGTGGTAAGTGCAAGTGAAAACAGTGAACGATAAACATCAGTGTGTGAGTGGCAGCAACGCCCTGGCAACAGTGTGACAGATTCTGTTATTCTTAACCAGTTTCTCTGTCTGCTTTGAAACCAGAGTAGTTTATCCTCTGTTTTTGTTTTGCCTCAATGCCAGAAACTGATTTACCGCAGTTTCCTGTTGCACCATATATCTTACTGTTCTGTTAGAGCACAGCAAAATAGACCAGCCTGGTGGCTCAATGAGTAGAACATCACACTGGGATGCAGAAGTCTCTTGGTTTAAATCCCAGCCCAGCAACCAGGTGTGTCCTTACACAAGATACTCAGTGCTAGATCATTGTAACATGCATGTGAAATGTTGTAAGTTGCTTTGGATATGCAGGGCATCTACTAAATAAGTAAATGTGCTGTTGAATTGTAATTAAGTGTTTTCATGTAAAAAACATGCTTGAGCCAGAGATCTACATAAGGGCTCATTATTTAAATTCCATTCTTACAAGATTACTTCCCCATCCCACATGCACCTGCACAAAACAGGGCGTGCCCTACTTTCTTTATGTCATAGTTTTTTTGAAAAAAATTGAAGAACAGTTAAAGCGTTCAAATAAACAATTGTAAAACATTACAGCATAAAACTGAAACAGTATATATCAGCACAATATGCTCGCTACAAAATACAAAACTAATATAAAAAAGTTTCAGGAGGAGGGCGGGGTTTAACAAACTCAAAATTAAAGAGATTTTAAAACCATTAAAACCTAACCATTTTGTTAAACATTGATTTAAAAACCACTGTTAGTGTTAAACATCTGTTAATTTAAGTTGCTTCACTCCTTCAAAGATTTTTAGTCTACTGTGATTATCTATCCAGTTACTTGTACTATTACATTTAGCCGGTGCAAAAAAAAAAAAAAAAAAACAGGACTCAGACAATTCCTGTTTTTGTGAATAAGAATAATGTGCAGGTATTTATGTGTGGTAATGTTAAGAATACACAAGTTCACCGATTGTTACATTTACCATGGACCCTCCATTTTTCATGTAGTCTGATTGGCTGTGGTGCAATGGTCAGAAAGCTAAATGAGTCAAATCGTCCCTGCAAACATAATTATAAAACGAAAGAAAAGACACAGAAATAAAATACACCAAGTTATGCAGTTCAGTAGCTGACTTTTACGTGTTTACAAGAATATAGACGACTACGTTGACATGACTTAGCATCATCTGTGTACACATTTATAGCACATTTCCCACTGGAGTGACAGAACGAGTGGAAAACCAAGCTGACACATTTTATCTGCTCTTCTACTTTGAAAGAACCAAAGCAATTATCTGTGCATTGTTTTAGATAGTTAAACCCATGGGCATAATTTACAATACGTTTAAATGACTAAGTAATTTCTACATTGCAGTGGTCATGTTTACTCATTGATCATTTACCAATTACGAGCCTATGTTCTGACTAGTTACAAGCATGACGAGACCTGAACATTAACAATAAAGGAAACTAAATTATCATTGAAAAATAAGAGAAATGAGAGACGGCTGTGTTGCACTCACTGTTTTTAAGTATTTATGTATTTATTGGATTTATCAAGTCTTTTCTCCCACACCTGCCTGCACTGGCTGGCTGACTACCCACTTCTGCTTGCCATACTGAAAGTGAGTCCCACACTGTATGCTATTGTGTTGAGTCCCATGGGAATGGAGTCCTCTATTTTGAACACAGCATGGTTTTATTTTTGTAGCTTTTGTATTTATTAGGCTGTACATAAAGTCATAAGGTTGTCCTTACTCTTTTAACTTTTGCTGGAAAGTTTAATATTGGTAGTTAATCTGAATCACATACTGAAGAATCTTTAGTTATTTTTTGTATCTGTCTCCATGTTGCCTTTCCACCATCATCACCAAATTTCACCAAATTGTTACCTGTGGCCTGTCTTTAAATCCCACCTGAAAACCTACTTTTTGATTTAGTCTTCCCACAACAGTTTCCATAGCTCACTGTAATTAATGCCTCTGACGCATGCTGTACATGCCAATATAACTGTGATATTTTGCTATGTGACTACCAGTGTGTGTATTATTTATTAACCCCTCTCTGCATTCTTTCTTTGTCCACATGTATATCCAGTGCCCATCTGGGCACCATCTGAGCAAGATGCCTTGTTAAAGCTGCTGACACCTAGTGTACTCCCTTGCATGAGGCCTTTGCCCAAAGGACACTATGAGCATGTTGACAGGTACTCCGACAGCTGGGGGCAAAGAAGGACTATATAATGCTATTTAAATTCATAGTCTCAATTATAACCTGTTTATTCTGTATTGTTAGCATGCCCAGGAGGGGCTGGGCAGCCAGTCAACTTTGAGCCCCCAGAGATCCACACTATGAAGTTTTTGGTTCCTCTCCTCTGCTGTTGTCTGGCTTTATTTGTATCTTTAATTTCAATCATTCAATTGCTGTTATTTCTGTAAGATCTGAAATTTCTTCTCTAAAACACTTTGACGCACCTTGTTGTAAAAGGCGCTATATAAAAATGAACTGAATTGTCTATGTAAGGGATGCAAATTAGGAAGAACAGGCCTTGAAATAGGGCCTTGGGGAACACTTTTTTAGTTCTGCTTATATGTGATCTCTTTGGCTGGCTTTATCTGCACTGTGAATCAGCGTGTTCTGTTGTTTTAAGATGGAATTATGCTGCTTTACATTCTCCAAAATGTCCCAGGAGATCTACAATCTCCATGGAATGAATTACATTAAACGGTAATAAATGGTATCCTCTGGTTGCTTAATAACTCTAGGGTATACCCCACAGGTTCAGCTAAGATATAATAAATTCTAGATACCTTATCAGTAATTTTTTTCACTTATTACTTTGTTCCTAAAAGCCTAAATTTTTAAGCATTCCCTCTGGTGAATTTGTGTGCTAAAATACTTTTTCAGTTAGTAACTCATATTTGATGTTATTGTAAAGAAAAGTGGTCATTCATCTCATTTTGACACTACAGTGCATGATTATCAAAACATCTTTAGTGCTTTTTTTCTATGTATTTACTGTGGGATGCTTAAATGTTAAATAAAAACGCCAATGAATGTAAGAAAAATGATTACTATTTCTGGTTTCAGAACTTAAGATGTTTTGATAATTTCTAATTTTATCACAGTGAACCTACAGCTGTAGCCATACAGGCTGAAAGTGTGAGTAATGTGCGGTACTAAAAATGTCTATGGCATATATGACAAAAACTGAAATGTGTCATGAAAAGAGTCACAAGAGTTTAGAATGAGAGAGCCTCTTTTCTGTTGCTTAGCTTTCATTGCAATCTGATAATACAATATACGACTACTGACTTGCAGGCAGATATGCAACTAAAATTAATAAGGCACAGCACATCACAGTCTGACAGCAGGGTGATTGAATGTACACTTTCATTTAGAAAAAGATTCATTTTCTTTTTATATGTGGTGTATTAAAAAAATCTTGATGTCACTGGGTATTAGGCCTTTGATATAACAGGTGTGCCATATATTAAATACGAATTTGGGCTGATTGCGTCTGATGGTGAAAACCTTGCCTACCAGGTTTCAGAGTTATTAGACATGGTAATTAAAACGTTACACCTTGCTTTCTGTGAGCGTGCGGTCATTAAGCTGCCTAAGGCATGCAGTGTAATCTTTTGTCAGTTAAGATAAGTTGAACATTTTGTGGGTAGTAAAGCGCACTGTCATATTCGACTCCCTTGGAATCTCCATATACTTTCTCAGCGCATAGTACAGTACGTCCAGTCATTCCGTAGGCAGTCCCATTCACACGCTAACATCCATCACAGAGGCAAAGCCATGGCATAAGCAGTTAATCAGCCGTGAGCTCATTTGCAGTCACACCATTGGGGGTAAAGTATAGTTTCTTCTATTTGACTCGAATTTCTCTGAATTGATTTTGCCTCTGAGACCCCTGTAGGCTTTTAGTATTATTCTGACTGATTCTGTTCATTATTCTCCACCTATTTCATAGGTACCGGCAATTCTCAAGACAAGGTCATTGTTCACAGGTTGTAGCAAAGCAACTTTGTACTAAGAAAGATTGAAAAGTTGTGTGGATCATAAAAAAACACCAAATCCTCATATAATAAACCAATGCTAATTTCTGACAGATAAAACACCTCTGCAGTGTAGCACAGATCATCATTACTTCTCATGCGTAAATAGCATGATAATAAATTCCAGCTGAATGATGTAGATGCAATGTATAGCCAGTAGAATTTTTCTTATTTTAAAGGTTTACTGAAACATTTGCTAATTCAGCTGAGCATGGTCTTGAGAAATTAAGGTTTGGGCTAGACTGTACCTTTTCTGTATTTCTAAATGAATGATTTTTCAGTTTTTTTCCTGTTTTCCTCATTTCCAATTATTGTTGTGATGAGACTGCAGGTTGGTGTGACTTGTAGATAATGAATCAGGGTGATGTGATTGTTAGGTAATGAATCAGGCAAATGTGACTATTATCAGATAATATGCACATCATTGACAAGGATGCTTGGATTTGTGAGCACAAGCCCCCGGTTCAATAAGCATAACTATATAAAGGCAATATACTTCAAGTTGTTCCATCTTGCACTGGCAATAAGAACCACTGGCATCAGAGGGGTTATTCTGTCTCCTTTTTGGATTTTCCACTAAAGCAGATTACAATCGTATGACAGTTTACTGTCATAGTGTGTTTGTGGTTTTAGTTTTATGGTTCCTCCTGCATCTTAGTCCTGCATCAGTAGCCTGGTATCACCCCAAGCATCTCCACGGTTCAGCTGACAGGACCAGGAGGTTTTCAAAAGCAGAAGGCTCTGATCTGTGTCAACTGTAAAGTAACGACTAAGGATGATGTAAGGTAAAGTGTCAAGATGATGTGATTGAAAGGTAAAGAGGTGTTAGCATTTCACACTTTCATTGTCTGTTACGGTACAGCAAGACGACACTACATGTACAATTTTAGCTTGCTAAATTTGTCAAAGCAGTGAGATAATGTTTCATATTCTGACTAAATGAAAATTTTTAAATGATGTTCTGTGCTCATTTGATTTTTTTTTTTTTTTTTTTGGTTATGCTTGAGTTAACGTTTTTCTTTAAACTACAAAATCACTGTCATTTGTTCTTGTTGAAAGGATTACTTTTGAAAAAGAAATTGATTTGAATAATGTTAATGGCTGAGTGGTATTCAGTGTGATATTGTCCTTATCATTGATTGAATGATTTTTTGCCTTGATGGTACAAAACCAATTTAACCATCTTCTGATTGGATGTATAGAAAGCAGTTGGTAATGTAAACAATGTGGAGTTGATCATAGGAGTTTATGTACTTATACAACACACTGATATTTTTCAAGCATGCATACAATAAATAGTTGAAATTTTGAGGCACTATAGTGTACAAGCGCTGCCTACAAACAATGAAATCCTAGAATGGAAAGTCATTAAGTTACATAGATGAAATGGGTCTTTTGATCTCACAATACAGTAATAGCTTTGCAGTTTTTTTGTTCTGTGAGGTATGAAGCTATGCTCTAAAGGGAAATTGAGTTACAACCTTGCACACTGCACTAAAATGGGTCCACTGCATCGATGCTGAAACATGGTTGCATACTCCTGAGCGACAGTGGGCTGAACAACTTCACCAGTGTACTGATGTCACTGTCATTAGTCCTCTGGTTTAACAGAAACTTTTCAAATCCCACAGAGAACGCCGTACTTCTGTGTAGTGCTGATCTCCACTTTTCTGAGACCTCGCCATCCAAGCAGATAACTCCCTGTATCCAGTTTGTGATGTAATTGCATTGATTTTTCCCCCCTCCCTCCTCCCAGCACAGCTGGAGCAAACAATGGCTAGGCCAAACAGTCTCTAATGAACTCTCCGGGCCGAGTGAAGACAGCTCCCCGGCAGACGTGCATTGTGCTGAAGAGCTTCAGACAGGTTGACAGAGCGCAGGAAGCAATGGGAGAGGGCAGCTGCGTGATAAATGATCTGACAGATGCGGCACAGTGATTACCAGGGATGTGTTTCGCCGCCTTCCCGCTGAGTGACGCACTCTGGCAGGACGAGCAGGATGGCTGTTAAAGTGCTCCTGTCAGCCTTAGAAGAAGAAGCTTTCAGGAGCAGGGAGATGAGGGCCACGGTCCAGGCGGTGTGTTTAATCAGAGACACGCCGCTCACAATCAAGGAATGGCGTTCTGCTTCGTTTGTTTCCGTCACGTGTTTCTGCCGTTAGACGGGCGTGGCGTAGCTGTTTGTCTGAAGGTATTTCACTGGGGTATCAAACCATAATTGTGTTCAGCAGTTAATCAGCCACTGTTTCTTCCTGAATGGAAGTGAAAAGCTAGTAGCTTCAACTCAAGGGATACATGAACGCCCTGGCAGGTCTTTGGGTTGTTTATGTTTTAGCAGTTTTTTTTTTCACCTGTATCACACGTTTCAAACCTAGGTCGTGTTCATTTTTCAAGTAATTGCACAACTTTGGAACTGTTGGACAATTTTTCCAATTTAAGGAACTACATTGGAGTGTGTAAGAAAGTATTATGGAGTTATTTTGATAGAAAGGGAATATCCACAAATCAGGATACATTGTATTCTGATGAAAAAAGGGTGATGTGGAAAATTTTCCATTAACATGTTGCAATCTCATTGTTTTTATGGCGTGGTACTTTTGGCTAGTATGAATGCTACAGGGACTTCAGGCAACCACACTGCAATATCAGCACAGGTCTCATCAGGGTATGACAAACCTGGTCAGAGAACTGCTATAAATACAGACTGCAGGTTACAACAAGGTTCTGTTCCAGAAATGTGCTTATGCTATACTATGTTACAACAATATGTAAACTGGAGTTCTTTATATGCACAAGAATATGGGAAAGTGATAATGTAATAATAATAAAGGTAAAGCCAAAGGCATTATTTGACTTTAATTTAAAAATTATGTAATGTAGTTAGTCATTGTAAGTCTGAGAGGTCATAAGTTTTATTCAAGGACAATCTTTAGTATTTGAAGAAAATTCACATGCTAAAATCACTCTTCCAAATTCATACATTGCCATATTGTTCATCACCTAGTCAAATCCGTCCATATCACTACGTGGAGTGTTGTCTTATCTGACAATCAGGCTTCTGAATAAGCTAGGGGATTGAATTTAGATATTGGAGTTTTCTCAGTCATTGGTATTCTGTGTGGTGTCTGATGTGCCACAGATATGCCAAACTGAAATGTGTGTTAATAGAGTTTATTTCATGAGCAAGTTGTGTTATGTTTACAGCGAGGGCTTGGGGTTGTTGTACTCTATAGACCAAGATAATTGAGAAGAGAAAACTGTAGGTGGGCACCGTTGTTTGTCAACATCGTTGCTGCATTGTGCAGGGATAATTGCTTGTGTATGTAGACGGTTCTTTCCAGAGTTCCTTATGTTACCTCTGCTCGTAAACATCACAAGTCTCCAAACAGCAAACAGCTAGAGCACATCATACTTGTGCTCATAATGTTTTAATTTCACTCTCCAAATAAAAAGGAATCAGATTTTAATGAACACAGTGCAGAACTCCCTGTGGCTAGGTTGCTGGGATACACAGTTCAGGGGGCAAACAGATGCTCTTAGGTGCTCTGGTAAATCAATATTTATTTTTTCAGGAGTGAATCAGAGAAACACAGTGTGTGTGTGTGTGTGTGTGTGTGTGCGCGTGTGTGTGTGTGTGTGTGCGTGTGTGTGTGTGTGTGTGTGTGTGTGTGTGTGTGTATGTAAGCATGTTAGACGGATAAAAACACTATGTGGGGAGGTGATGATACATAAAGTATATATATAAAAAAAAACTTTTATTTGACATGAGTCTTAAATCCTACGTGACAGAAAAAAATTGAATGATTAATGCAAAGATCTCCATATATATATATATATATTAATACTCTTTATTTCTGCATGTTAAAAAATAATTTTCTTTGAGTGTGCTGTTGTTCCATGAACTATGGTAAGATTATGGTAATAAGAACTAAGTTATAAATATGCATCATTACACAGGTAGTGAAATTTACAGTATATATATATATATATATATATATACTGTAAATATACATACATACATATATGCATGCATTTCTTTATACTAATATATGTCCTGCAGCTGTTTTATGAGTAATCGTTAACAGTAACAGTGCTAAACACATAAAAACTGCATATATAAAAGCAAGTCTACCATTTGCCTACTTTAATAAAGCATAACAAATCACTATCTGTTTTCATTGCTATGCTGTGCATCTGTTTTTTGTGCCTGAGTAGAAAACTGTAAATTGCTGGTGTATGTAACTATGTTGTGCTTATCAATGAATAAATTTTTTTAATTCCACAACAGTGTTTGGTGGAGGACAATGAAACATAATTTCCTGTTTTCCTCTTCATCGCCTTTTCCTTCTTGATCCCTTGTCCAGTGCGTCACTCGTCAGCCTGTCCACTGTGCAGGCTCAGACCACATTTGGAAGGGGGGCAGCTTTCACTGTCACTGTCCCCTTATTGCCCAGTATCCTGGGCCAGGTGGATGCCTGCATGTAGATGTGTGGCAGTGTGTGGCAGGCTTTTCACTGCTCTTGTAGGAGCTTGTTGTCACCTTCACTTCCCAGTGATGGAAACCTGAAATGAGAACAAGCTGAGGTGATGGAGCTGAGCAGCTCCCACCCCCACATCCACCCCCCCCCCCCCAGCAAGGGCCTGAGAAAATAGTGAGCGGGAGGCGCTAAGTGACAGTTGGCTGGCCTGCCAGCTGCCCCACTCGCCACGGCTTTATTATACCAAGCGCCTCTCTGTAAATCCATGGAACCATCTCTTTGTTTTAAAGCGGATCCTGTGGAACTCAATTACCGCCACGTGATTCCCTGCCAATTACCCAGCAGAACTTCTACCGTGTCTGGCTGACACTGACTGCACATTTCAGTATCAGAGACTTGGGTACATGGCTGGCGTTCAGCAAACGGCATACCATTGCTCCATTTAAACCTTGCTTTCTTTGGTTGAGCCGCTTGTGGTGACCTCACTCACCTCAAACCCCACATAGGGTTGTTCTAGCGGCTGATCAACAGTGCTGTTTATGTACATGGAGCCATTTCGTCTGGAGTTCTTTCAGCTGCCTCTCGGGCTGATTTGCTCCCTGCTGCTTATCGGTCCTGTTTGAGCTCTGTGGTCACATTCCCTAGACTCTCCTACACAGAGATAACATCTCACATTCACGCTCTGGCTCCTCCCCGAACATATCCTTTTACCTGTATTTATGTTATTTTTATATGCTCTCTGGTATATTGAAACATGGTTTCGAGAATTACACAGATCAAATTAAGATTGTCTGACTCCAGTGCGGTTCCAGTGAAAATTATTTGGTCAAAGTCCGCTTTATAATCACAAATCTGAGTCAGACTGAAGTTTATAGTTGTGCAGGAAGGCTGCAAGCTAAGAAAAGACAGAAATAGGTGTCTGATACTTTCACAATTTAAGTTGTACATTAGATCTGCTTCATCAGAAGTAGTCTGAAGATATTAGTGGTCCACAGGACTTCTCAGATACACAGAAACTCTCACTTTTTTATATGTTGTTACCTTTGTCCATACATTCCTCGCAATAATTGTATACAAATATACAGTTTTCATCCATACTCTTTTCTGGACTTGCTTTTCTGCAGGCAAAGTTCAAAGCTTTAGTTCTCTGTTTACGAACTACCCATGTGAACTTTATAATTCCTTCTGTGGGTGTGACAAAGGAAGTGCGGGTGTCAAGTGAAAAGGCAGTAGATTCAATTTTCTGAACCCTAACCACTTATATTAAGCCCTGTTATGACACGGGTGTTTCTGTGTGCCTAGGGTCTTTTTGGTTTCTCAAGTGTCACCAAATTTGTCAGCCGCTTTCCCACTCTGAAGGTCATGTGATCCTCTCCTGCAAGCCCATTGGAGTCAGACTTTTACTTTGCAATGTTTGCCTGAGTTTTGTGTTGTGAGGTATGGATTTTTATGACTACGACTGTGACTATGATAACCGATACAAGCTTTTTCCTTCAGTGCTTATTGTGTTGGTACATTTTTTGCTTTGCTCATTGTCTGCATGTCTGTAATCACTCGGAAAGGCATTTATGTTGCACATTATTTTATTTAAATTTTTGTGTAGTCAATGATTTAGGGAAACGGCCTTGTCTTTTATTTATGCTACTTTTGATACAACCCCTGGTCCAAAAAAGTTGTGATGTTTTGCAAAATGTAAATAAAAACAAAATTAATGATTTACAAATCTTTCTTGATGTATATTCAATAGAATACAGCACAGAAACAACATATTCAAAGCTGGATCTGATCAACTATATTGTATTTTGTAGATATATGATTATTATAAATTTGATGGCTGCAACACGTTTAAAAAAAGTTGGGACACGGGCATGTTCACCCCTGTTATATCACCTCTTCATTTAACAACACTCAGCATTTTGGAACAGAAGACACCAGTTGTTAAAGTTTCAAAAGTGGAAAGTTTTGTCACTTTTGCTTGATGTATGTCTCGAGTTGCTTGACAGCTCTGTCTGTGCTTCCTAATACGCCACACATTTTCAACAGGGACCAGGTCTGGACTGCAGGGAGGCCAATTAAGTATCTATACTGTTTTACATGAAGTCATGTTGTTGTAACATGTGCAGCTTAGCGTTGTCCTGCTGGAATAAGTAGGGACGTCCCTGGAAGAGATGTCTATATGGCAGCTTATTTTGTTCCAAAATCTGTATGTACCTGTCAGCATTAAAATTAAAATAATATGTAAAAGTTACCCATGCTAAGGCCACCTACACACCCCCACACCATTACAGATGCTGGCTTTTGAACTTCTCATTGATAAAAATCAGGGTGGTGCTTTTTGTCTTTTGCCCTGAGAACACAACAGCCAATATTTCCAAAATAGACCTGAAATATGGACTTGTCAGGCCACAGCACATTTTCCACTTCACATCAGTCCTTCTCAGATGGGATTAGGCTCAGAAACGTCATCTGCATTTCTGGATGTTGTTTATATATGGCATTTTGCTCTGTAGAGTTTTAGCTTACGTGTAGAGATGTAACGGTGAACTGTTGATAGATATAAATTTCTTGCAATTGCACATCGAGCAACATTATTCTCTTAAACTGATTGACTATTTTCTCATGCAGTTGTGTGCACAGTGGCAAACATCTCCCCATCCTTGCTTTTGAGTGAGCGAGCCTTTCAAAAATGCCTCTTTCATGACTATCACCTCTTACCACTTAACCTGTTTACCTGTGAAATGTTTCAATCAGTTTTTTTAGCTTTTTCACGGATTTCTTGCACCTGTCCCAACTTTTTTGAAACGTGTTGCAACCACGAAGTTCATAATCATTTATTTACAAAATGCAATACATTCTACTACATACTTCAGATATGTTGTCTCTGTGCTGTGATTTATTGAATATATTTCAAGGATTATTTGTAAATCCCTGTGTTTTGTTTTTATTTACATTTTGCAAAACGTCTCAACTTTTTTTAGAATACGGGTTGTAGGTAAGTTAGTCTCTCACTGTGTTTGTTACCTTGGCCTGGCTCAATTCTGAAGCCTATTCATATTTTTTTGTGTGCCTATCTGTCCCACTGTTTGTAAGTAAGCACAACAATCCCAAATACATTCCTGTATATGTTCCACATGTTCCCACACCACACTGGGTCATACCAACCTGTGCAGCTCATATACACCACTCTGTCATTTTATACAAGCCTAGACAAGGCAGAAGGGGTGGCTTCCTGTCAGGGGGCTGTAAAACTAGACAGGTATCCTTGAACAGTGAACAAAATGCACATACAAATGCCATCGCATCTGGGGGTCTGTTGCTCCAGCGTTGCTGGATAACTGAGGCCAGGGTGTCACTGAGAAATATATATAAGTAGCAGACAATGACAAAATCATTACCTTGCACTATTCTGAAAAACAAAAACACACGGAAGGTGTCACCCTAGCAATCAACTGCAGGGCCATGAAAAGAGTTGTAGTATTCTGGCCTTTTTAAAAGCCAGCAGGTAGGATCCAAAATGTACACCCTTTGCCAGGTTAGTTCAGGTAATTCTATGTCAAACTGCAAAATACCCTTGACCTTCAGTCCAAAATAGACTATATTTCTAGGTGATTTCATATAGGAGCCAGTCAATAAGGCTGGGCAGTCTTGTGAGCTTGATGAAATAAATGGCAATAGTGCAAGGCTGCTATCATTTGCAACACCGGCTGTTTGCTCATTGCAAATAGCCTGTTCCAACATCCTCACCAGCACCGGCTAACGGGGCACGTGAGAAATCACGAGGATCTAATACTTTTTAACTATATGCTCATCAGCTCAAGCTTACAATCATCAATCAAGGATGTACAAGCAATGCGCACCACAGAGGGAGGGTCTGGGCTGTGTAAGGATACAGTTACAGTTCTGAATTTCAGGTCAGTACTTCAATTATGCAATTGGCAGGCTAATGTGACATGTTAACCTGACCCACAGCAGGGCACAAGATATCAGGCTGGCCCTACCCAGATGCCCACCCAAAAGAAGAAAAATCTGCCATTCTATACATACAATGCATCTCATACGTAAATATGTCACTATGCAACACACGTCTCTCACAGAAACCTTGTATTCTATACCTACTTACATATGCAAATCTCTCATTATACAGGCACTCCTCACTGATTGGAGAAAGATGTTTGAATGCTGTTCAGCAATAATGCGCCTACTCCCTTTTTAATGGTGGTCACCTCTCTTCATCTGGTTAGAATAGGTAATCTTAACACTGCTGTCACAAATCAGTTTCATCAAGCAATTCTTTCATCTTAAAAGCTCTATGACATGTAACTAAATGAAAAGTCTAGGAAACAATACATTGCTCATGCTAAATCCAAAAACCATTGTGGTCCAGACTTTTTATAGATATTTTAAGATTTTCTGTTGAGCATTTCAATTAAGAAGTTCTAAAATCTGTCTTGCCATTGAACACCTTTTGAATTTAGTTTTTGCCCAAACTGATGAGCCAAATCACACCCTCGGTGCTGACTTAATAGAGCAATCAACTGGCTGTCAAAATTGATTGATGTCTGCCCTCAGGAACCTGACAAGCGATTCTATCCCAACTGGTCCAGACAAATACTCCCTCTGAGGGGCCCATCAAGTGCCAGGTCCACAAAGATTAGTTCAGATCTGATTCCTTTCTTTCGTCCTTGACCTCTGCTCCTATATAGCACTGTTTCAGATACATTATGCTCAGTGTTGTTTTTGACTTAAAATTTCTTTGGCTATTCTCTCGTTTCAGATGGAGTAAAAATATGGAGCTTTTGCTTAGAAGTGAGATTCCATTCTTATGGCTTATTATTATTACTATGGCATTTTCAAGGAAGTTCAGTCAATAAAGGTTAAAATGTTAGAATGATTGAATGAATAGATGAGGTGAATAATTTTTGGAGCCTGAAGCTATGGTGTGGTTGCTTGGTATCCTCATGCTTCAGTTTTATATTGATTGCAGTGTTCTGTCTGTTAATATTGTACATACTTCTTTGTCATCACCGGCTGCTGATTTTATTATTGGTTGTGCTTATTTGAAGGATGTTCTCCACATTTCAACAGATTAGGGAGCAATTTATTTAGATTGATCTTTGTCCTTTAATAGACAATTTACATATTTGGAAAAAATGTACATTCATTAATATCATAAAATAAAATAGGAATGAGTTGCCCTCCAAAGCGATTTATATGTGTTGAACATATGAACTCTCCAGGGTTATTATGTAACTTCACAGTGGCATGGGTTATCTGATATTACCCAGCATGCAATTGGCCTCTGCTTTTTCCAAACGGACAGTTATGGCCACTGACATGAAAGGGCTCATGCTCAAAGGCTCTCATCTCTTCACCATAATCCAAATGTCTACCCTGTTGTCTCTCACTGTTGCACTTTCACCTTTTTGGATTTTGTAGCTAATTTGTTACTGTTACCTTGGTAATTAATGAGGCCTGTGGTTACATCTTACTTATATAATAAACTACTTATTAATTATGAAGTGCTTTTAAGAACAGATAGTTGTTAATGATATTCTTAATCAGCGCACAGATAAAAAATAAGACACTTATGTAATGCAGCAGTGGAATAATTTGTCTCTTAAAGCACATGGTTGCATGAGGTTTACAGATGGCTGTAAATGTCTCAGCCTTGCTGTGCAAGACCAGCATGTGTTAGTAACGTTAGTGAAAGATTATGCCAGATTGTCATTCAGTGTACACTTCCTGCTCTGGCCTCCACACTCTTTAATGCATGAGAGGTGGGTGATATAACCTTTTAACAACAGCCACAATGCAGCAATCATGCAAACTCATCATCACATGTGTCTGTACAGCCTCACGGCAAAGACACCAAGTAGCTGGTTAAAAGCAGACATTAAGACGGATTTCCTACTGTGTTTGTCACAGTGTTGGAATGGTTGTTTTGCACCTCTTTAGTAATTTGGCTAGCTGTGTATAAAGTGGATGATCTCCACACAAAATGGCAGGCAGAGTAGGTAACTTGTATAAATGGTAGGCAGAGCAAAACATTTCTGAGTTTACTGTTGGTTGGATGTTACTTAAAGTAGCATGAATAGTAGAGGTCCATTGTTTCTGAAAGTGCTGCTGTGGGCTGTCTTAGTCTACCGAAGTGGTCATATAGAATCTGCAGCAAAGGTGGCTCTTTGCTAATGAATCATTTTCCACGTGGAGTGAGGTAATGCATGGTGACTCAGTGTCTTTACATACCTTTCATCGGTGGTTATGGCAGTTATTCAAAAAATATTTACATTTCATAATGCATAATGTCTCTTATAAATAGGCTGTCATTATTTCACATTTATATTGCCATTTTGGAGTATAAACGCAAGTTAACTGAGCAATAAAAATAATTCTACCATTAATTATATTAATAGTTTATTAAAAAGAGCATTTGGTAAACATGCAGTTCATTTCGTATTAAAATGAGGGGGAAAAATTGATACATGATTATCTAAAAAAACCCAAAAATCACAGATTTTTTTCTCAAGAAAATATGGCATCATTACATGTGACAGTAAAACTATTTATTTGAAACCAAAAAGTTTAAATTGTGAGTACCAGTGTCCCTGAAGTTACCAGTGTGGCTGTCTTGTGTGCTTTGGCTGCTGCGAGTTAGAAAACAATTCTCACATAAATTTCTCCAGTGCTACAAATCACATATGATAAAGAAGAACATTTTTGAGTTATACTTTGCTGATACATTTAAACTGTTTTGGGATCAAGCAGCCTGTGGTCAAGGTTTCCTGTATGTGTCTGCTGCAGCAGAACCACAAATGAATTTAAAACACTTGACATAAAAAGGGTTTAGTGGGACACTGCAGCATGTCCAGTATTGCTCAAAGCAAAGACACTTGTTTTTAAATATTCACATGAGTGATGTCTAAGGGCTCTCTCTAATCTGCTGTCTGGATGTTTGTAATTATGAAAGCATGAAGGACATTATGTTTCAGATAGAGCCGGGTGTTTGATGTGGCTTTGATGAATAGATTATGTGCGACTAGTCGTGGAGTACTCTGATGACTCTGGCTGATGCTTAATCAGCACATAATGTCATCAGAGACATTAGGTGAGGCTGTGGTTCATGCTCAATACGTCTGTTAATCAGTTCAAAATCACACAGAATTTCAGAGAGAAATGACATGGAAATGTGCGTTGTAGGTAAACATTAGATGGAATAAATCAATATAACCGCTGAGTATAGACAGCGATAGTTCGGCTTCCTCCCGATCATGTCATTTAGGGTGACAGACAAGGAGAGGAGCAAGGCTGTTTTAACAAGATACACTGAAAGGTTTTGTACAGTTTTTTCAAGCTAAGAAAATATACTGATGTGACTCTGGTTGATGCTTTTGGCGTAAAAAGCACCCTGACTGAAATGGAACCCTGCCTTAGAAGAACACAAGCACCAGGAATGCATGCAGGCTTTGGCTGCCTCGAGGGACAATCATTTTTATTATAAATTCTCAGAATCCTGACTGATGACTGCAGTTCAGCTTCTCCCTGCACTGGACCTAAAGTATATTAGACTGATGTAATTGGTGTTGCTTACACACACATTGCAGTGGTACACAGCCAGCAGCTTAGACTAGCTACTTACAAGTGTGGCATGATGAACGACCACATTTTTGCTTTATTATGGAATCTAATTATTTCCTCTTGCAGAAACCAGATGCAGCCACAGTTGAGCTGCAAATTTAATATTGAGAAGCATTTTGGAACTAATGGGTTGTCAATTATGGGTGTCTCACAATAGGAATTGTAAAATGAATACTTAATGAGACTACTTTGCCTTTTTTTCTTAATAGATTACCTTAATTAATATGTGTTATCATTTAAATTGTTAATTACAAGTTTCTATTTTGGTGCTGCAGTGCCTGTGGGCTCAGTAAATTTGAAAAGCACTAACAGACGTAGTTTAAAGCTCGATACGTGGTTAGGATGCAAAGGACTCCACCTGCTGCTACACTTCACTGTCTCTTCCTCTTAATTAATTTTTAAGTGGTTAGACACTCAAAAAGCATGTTCTCATTAGAAGGTGGCATTTGTTAAATGCAAAGGGCATGTATTTAAAACTAAAGTTTGCAACATTGTATTTTTGCTGTTGAGTTTTACATTTTAAGTACAAAAAATTTGCAGGTATATGTGCTAAGAATAGACCGACTAATGCTTACTCCTAGTGCACTGAGAATAAGATCGCTATTTTGTGTAAAGATCGAAAGATGTGAACCGAGATGCAGATTCATAATAATGGTGCTTTGAAGGGGGAAAAAAGGAGAACACAGCAAAACTGAAAAAAAAACACCACCGGAAGCAGTAGGTCAGGTCATCCCATCCCATCCCATTCATCCCCTGTATAAACTGAGGCACAGTCACCTATCACATATATTTAAAAAAGTGAGAAAAGCAAGTGTCATCTAGACAGTACACCAGAAAGTCAGTTCATTTAGCAACAGAGAAATCCTGATGTTCATCTTGCCCTGTGTCATGCCCAACCCTGTCATACCTCCTCGTGTCCCCTAAATGTCACCCCTCCTTGTTTCATGCCAATGATTCAATGTAATAAGTTATTGGTGCCTCTTATCTGTGTCTCGTTTGCCTGAGTTCTATTTAAGTTTCCCTCATGTTTGAGTCTTTGCTGGTTATTGTAGGTGTTTAAGATTGTATGTTTGCAAAGGGTCATTGTGCTCCAAGTGCTTTGTGTAAAACCCCCATAGTTATCTTTAGTTTCTAGTAATGCCCTGTCCACTGTTCTTTCTTTTTGGTGTACCCTGCTTTGTGTCTTGGTTTTGGAATAAAACTCCCTCTCTGCAATTGTAACTCGCCTCAGCTTGACTATTCGTTACACCCTGTAAAAGTTGAGAACCCTGGTGTTCAGCTTGCTCTGTAAATGTTGAGGGCCCTGGTGTTCAGTTCATTTTCCCAGTTTCAATCCATGTTGCCAGAGTTAGTTTCAGACTGCTGGCCATTCATGGCCTAAAGGCGCCAGGCACACCCATAACTTGGGAACCAGCAACAGCGGGGAAACCAGAAATAAAACAACACCGAGCCCATAATTCCATGAAAAGCCAACTTAAACAGACAGCACTGAACAAGACACAAGAGGAATCAAGTCAAATGACATTAGTGGGAGGACTTAATAATAACATAAGGCTGCTGCCTTGGGCAACAATTGTGACAATGTGCTAGGAGTATACTAGCAATACTGCAATTAATGTGCTAAAAACGTACAGATAAAAAACATGAATATGTAAGGAGTGTACTAAAAATAAAGCAGCTAATATGGTGAATAAGAGAGCACTCAAAGAAAGAATATGCTAACCAAGAATGCATTAAGAATAACTTCATTCATGTGGCAAATAAGAGTGTACTGTTACATCAGTGGGGGCTGGTTGGTAATCATTTCAAAATAGGATATATGAGATGATGAAAAATATCACCATATAAATAACTTTCTTGTGCCCATCATGTTATCTGGGTTCTCTTTGTCATCTAATGTCATGGGTGGTAAGGAATAAAAATAAATGCTCAATTAACGCGATGGCAAAAGATTTGTGTTTATTGTATGCTGTCCTGAACTGAATGATTTGTTAACATTATTTAAACATATGACATATTGTGTGCCACCAGTGCAGATGCCAGTGACAAGGAGGTCTTGATAAAAGCCAGTTTGTTATTGTCTCTACTGGCCATGTTCTCTATAGATTTAGATAAGTAATCTGGGATAATCTGTGCTGATTGACAGCAGCTGGAGGTGGAACAGTTTAATCAGTAGACAGTGCAATTTAATTTTAAAAGAATTCAAGCAAAGGTGGTCAGACAACATCTATTCAGAAGAAGCCAGACAGAAAGTTACTCTTATCAGCTAAATGGTGTAAGAGAAAGTCTGGACTAGAGGCAAAACAACAAATGTAAAACACAGAAAACAATAAAGGTCCAAAAAGGAGCCTTGGGGAACCCCTGAAAAACAGCAATGAACAGATGTGAAGGCAACTGAGGAACAATTAGACACAGGATGTGTTTAAAAGGCTTTAAGGCTGAATTGTGTAAAAGAGATATTTATGCAAGGAAGGGAATAAGATCTGGGGGCTGGAGCCTGGTTTGAATGATTGAAAAAAAATTGTGAGGACATATAATTCCTGAGAGAAGAGAAGGTGACAAGTTTAACTCACCGCTGTGGGGTCAAAGTAGGTGGAGGTTAAAAATGATAGCAGTGCACTGGACGTACACTTTTTCATGGCACAAGTCAAAACAGTTTGCAGGAAGAAAAAAGGAAAAAATTAAGAAAAAAAAAGTGGGCATTTAACCTTTTTATTTCTGATTAGTTTTTTTTTCTCATGCCTAATAAAGTGAACATGAATTTGTTCCATAATGCATTTTTGTAACAAATTCAGTTTGCTTTATTTCAGCAAATGACTCCAACTGACATCACTGAGAATGAAAGTATTAAGTACTATGACTCTGACACTCTCAGTTGGTCTGTTCTGAGAAACAGTAAATAGAGATTCTAACCTGAGGGGAAAAAAATGGTTTATAGCTGAGTCAAATGAGATATTTTGTTATTATTTAGGAATCGTTCGTACATCTTGTTGCATCTTCTTTTCTTTGCGTAATCTTTGGTCATAATGTCTGGCCACACACATTTCTTTTTTACAGAGATTAAATTAAACTTGTATTAAAATGTGCAGAAATATGTTCATAAAATGAGAAAATTCCAGTGAACAATTTTTATTGCTGTATTTCTTCAATTTTGTATTGTAGAGTCAGTGAAAAGTCACATTTAAATCAATCCTTCAGATATTCCTGAAAATAAAACTATTACCACTGGCTATACCACTCCCATAATGTTCTCTTATGTTATGCACATATTATAGATGTACATTCTCTCTCCCACTGTGATGTTTATGCACCATTCTGCATTTTAAAGGATTGAGGATATTTCATTCATTAGAATTCCATTCATCACAGACTACTGTGTGTAGACATATGCCAGTGCACACATGTTTTGACAGGAAGAAGTGGTTGGATCAAAGTGCCTGAGAATTTTATTACACCGTGTGTTAATGAACCTGGTGGTTTTTGGGTTAGCCCATGTCCCTGTTTTGATATTCATGTCCACCTCACAGGCAACCTGAATGGCTCCCAGCATACCGTACATTTTGCATTTTCCAAAATCTCTTCCGCTTCCCCCAAGAGAGAGTAATACACCCCATGCTCTGTTGCTATGATGCCGCCGGCACACATGAAGTCCACTTTGGATGTTTTACTTTGCTCTTGTGTTTAACACAACAAGCAGACACGTAATTTAATTAGGATTCAAGTGGTACTTCAATGGGGCAGTAATTTTACTTTTTACTGTAGTGCTATGGGGGTAACACAGTTGCCTCACATCTCCATGGTTACGTGTTTGACTGCAGAACCAGCTCTGTATAACTCTTGCATTTATGTTCTCCCTTCATCAACCACTACTCAGCAGACATTAAGATGTAATGACAGAGGAATATCAAAAATTAAATTACACAGTAAGAAATAACTAGTGTGCTACTCTCTTTCAATACCAATACCATGACATCATTAGTTTAGCTTGTTAATTTAAAAAACACCACTAATGTCATTTAATATGTAAAATTCCAATACAGTTGGCTGAATTGATATGGGGTTGGCCATGTTCACTGAAACCAAAGTAATACCAAACTGCTGTATCGGCTGTGTTTTACAATGATGCATATGCAGCATGATGATATGACTGTATGGTGAAAAGTTAGAAACTTTATAAAGCTTTATAAACGGAATGTTAGTTATTCAGTTTCTATA
Organism: Chitala chitala; assembly: GCA_025773905.1. Taxonomy (NCBI): domain Eukaryota; kingdom Metazoa; phylum Chordata; class Actinopteri; order Osteoglossiformes; family Notopteridae; genus Chitala; species Chitala chitala. The sequence goes on from JABJVR010009363.1 coordinate 41,019, forward strand.
AGCACAAAAAAATGGCATGAGGAATGAAAAAATAGGGAATGCGAAAAACTTAGCTGTGTACAACAAATCAGCAGGAAGTTCACTTTAAAGAGGAGGGCTTCTTGGCTACTCTGAGAGTGGTATTGTCATGTCATGCCTCCAATGTTATGGGTTTTGACTTCAGCCCGCTCCTGGCTTGGACTGTTTGGACTTTGTGGCTTCCCTCTGTGCATATTGCAGGTTTCCTCAAGCTTCTCTGGTTTCCTCCCACAGCCCAAAAAATACATTTACCTGACTCCAGATTGACGCTTTAGTTTTTCAGTGCTCTCATGTGTGTGTGTGTGTGTGTGTGTGTGTGTGTGTGTGTGTGTGTGTAAATCAATGTCTGATTCACACTGGGTTACACTTTAGTCTACCCTGTGACTCAAGTGAATCCTAGAATATAATTTTGAAAAATTAAGATAATTGTCAAAAAACTGACAGAGAAGACTTTCTTCTTTTACTCCTGCAGACATTTTTTAATATAAAAGACATGTTACTGCAGCATAAACCTAATTCTTGCTGACTTTATTTGGTATCTTTTCTTTTACTCAGACTTTAAATTGGTTATGTTCCAACACTCCTGTGCTGGAATGAACAAGACATGGGCTTTGTATTCAGATCTTTCTTCTGCCTCAAACTTAACATCTTTAGAGCCTGTCTTTAGCTGTGCCTGTTGTATGTTTTCACTGGCCTTCAGTCAGACCTCACATTGAATTTAATGGCCTTCCAGCAGTGTGTGTCCCTAATTTATTGTCTTAATGCATACAACATTACAGATGGGAAGCCAGCCACCCACGCTACACACTGGCAGCCTCTTTGTTCTGAGGTTTGCTGCTTGCTCAACAGCTTGTTGCGGGAATCTAACATGAGCTGTGACATGGAAAGGGCTCGGAAACCCATGAGCAGTAGACGCCATCTACTTCAGCACGACTGCGCTAAGTGAATGCAAATCTAGCGCTTTATCGTGGGGGTTGCCAATCATTTTAATTGGTGTGGGGAGGAAGAGGCGTTTGTCCAAACCATCTTTGTGGTGGACAGATAATGAGGCAGAGTCGATGCAGGGGTCATCAGGACCATTGTTTTCCAGCAGTATCTTCAGGTAATGATTGAGAGAAAAGGCATTAACTGTTTCTATTTCTGGTGACTTCATGTTTATTTTCTTTTCAAAACCAGCTGCTTATAGCAAAAACAGCCAGTGTCACTTGGCTTTGAATTAGGACAATTTTAATGATTCCCAGGTAGGAACCTTGTTGGTTTTTAGCTGCACCCTGACAGACAGAAACTGCTTCACTTCTGTTTTTAATGGCTAATTAAGTATTTTATATACACATGTGCATACATACTTCCCATTGCAATCAACACAATGAATACAGCGTCAGCTACTAACCATGTTCAGCTTGAAGACAAGATGAGGGAATTACAATGTGAGCTGAAGAAGGATCTGGAAGTGTTCATTTGGAGTGTCAAATTGTATGTCTTTCAGGGGTTCTTTCAGGTTACACTGGTCAAAGGGGAGTGGAAACTTTAGGTCATGAGGTTTCACAACTCCACGCGCCTTCAGTCCTGGCTGTGCGAGGCTCAGGCCACCAAGAACTTGGGAACTCATAAAGCAGAATTAGTTTGGTCAAGGACATAATTAGTCCACTCAAGCTCTTAGAGTGGACTGATAGGATGTCATGCAGGTGGAAGCCTTGTCTGTAGGAGCAATGCCTCATTCAGAAGGCAGTGAACTAAGCAGCTTTGTCCTTGTGCTCTACACAGCAAGCTCAGCAGCTCTGCCTGCCACTTATGCTTTGTAAAACTAAAGCTCTTCTATCACGGTTATACTTCCCCACCAGAGAGCTTGTGTATTTACATGCATAGATTACTGCTGCTTACAAATGTGCACGTTTCAGATAATGATTGTGCACATCTTTTCTGCTGCTGTGTTTCTTTTAGGATTAATATTCTGTCTTTGCTTATTCCAACGTAATTCGAGGAATAATTAGTTCGAGTTCGTAATTACTGCTATCACTTGCAAGAACACCTCAACTGCAAAAAGCAAAAGTCTATAATGAATTGACAGCCTCTTACAAACTTTCATTTTGTGTCTCCAAAGGACATTAGGATAACAACATCAACCACAACAGCAGTAGAGCTTGATTCACAGGGCAGTTTCTGGGCTGATATGGGCCATAAACAACACCTTGACCTTTTTGGGACACTCCACCCAAAAAAAAGATAGGTGCATGAACACCAAAAAACTTGAGTGTGGGGGCCTCTTATGATTGTGGAGGTCCTACCCAGCTGTTTGCATCACTTATCTAGACATGGCTCAGCAGATAATCACATCCTTTGACATACAGAAAGGCAGGAGGCAAAAACTAATTTTCCTGCCAAAAAAAAAACAGCTTTACTAGTATTGTAAATTTAGGGTTAGTAGGGTATGTTTTTTGTTATGAAAATTCCTTTTCACCATGTAAAAAAGATAAAAATTTAAGGCACTTTAAACAACAATGAATAATGGAGGAAAAATTTTCAACTTGATATTCAGAGATTCTGGACACAAAGTGTACATTAACCCCTGAAGTGCCAGCTATTGTGTTAAAGTGATAAAACAACGAGATTGAAAAGCTAAATGGGACATATACATAGAGTGGCCCCAAAAAGTATTTGGACACTTATGCCATGTTTTAAAAAGTTACAAATTTTTTGCTAATCTGTCAAACAGAGTTGCCTTCCTAGTGCAAGCAAACGCTGCTAGACCTTTTCTCAGAACTTACTTAATGTTTTTACAATTGCTGTCAAAGAACTGCTCCAAGATAATCCCTATTCCATGGCTGTGGGTGTATGAGTCTGTTAACTTTAAGAAGAAACAGGAGTTCATCATGTCTATATCCATGAACATGTTCCACTATAAAATTGAGAACCAGCATGGATTTAACTGTCTAAATAATTTGTCTTAATTTTGAACAGTGTGTCAACATTTAATTATTGTAAATCTAATCAATATCTATATCCTAAATGTTTTGTTGAATATACTTAAGCTTCTCTTTCTTTAACATTAATGCTGTTTCATTTGACACTCACACGTGTGTGTGCGCTCGTGCGCGCGTGTGTGTAATGCTGCATTTTGTGAATGAGAGGGATTTCTATTACAAGCTGTTTTATTTATTTCACTACCATCTTGGGTTTGCATGAATCAGAGACTTGGCTGTTTCACTCCGTTTCTGGTGTTAGTTGCTTCACTAAGCGCGCTGTGACTTCTGTGATCAATATTTCATACACCCTGCAGATTAGATTTAGATGAAAAAAGGGGAGTCCTGTAGTGCTGACCCATAATCTGTCAAAGGCACAGTCAACAGTCAGGAGGAATCTTTGTTTTTCCTAAATTAAGAATTTGTATGAGATCAAAGTGAGAGAGTAAGGGATTTCGGCTGTGCCCATCCTTGTAATCAGTTATGCAGAGCCTTTTCAAACAGTCAGGCTTCAAAAGAGCTCCATGTCTTGTTATAGTCGAGGTGTTCCTCTAGAGACTCCAACACCATTTCTTCATTCAAAGAAACCTTCCTTGAAAGATGGAGGATGTTTTTGGGATGTGTCTTAAAAATAAATTTTATTCGCATACAGGACTTGGCAACAAAATATCATTATATGTGTTTAAAAAGATATACAGTATAATTACTTAGACTCTAAGTCATTCATTGCCAAAACTGAAACCTTTGAATTTAAATTTCAGTTGCAGTTTACAAGCAAGCAGCTATCTATATAAAAACAGAATTTATAGTTTATATCCAACAGCAACTTTTACTGCTGGCATACTCTTAGTGTTTTGTGGAATAAGTTTTTTTTAAAGCAGCATTTATGTCAGTGAGCTTCATCAAAAGTTCCAGACATCTACACCCCATGGTTACTGAGTCCCAAAGACCCAACTATTAACAATGTTAACCCATCCATTATCTTAACCACTTATTCCTGGTGAGGGTTGCAGGGAAACCTGGAGCCCATCCCAGAGCACATAGGGCACAGGACACCCAGGGTGGGGTGCCAACCCACCACAGGGCACACATACACACACAACAGGCAATTTGGACACACCAATCAACCTAACCGGCATGTTTTTGGACTGTGGGTGGAAACCGGAGCACACGGAGAAAACCCACCAAGCACAGGGAGAACATGCAAACTCCATGCACACAGACCCAAAGCGGGAATTGAACCTCAGGCCTGGAGGTGCGCAGCAACAGCACTAACCACCGTGCCACCGTGCCGCCTAATGTTAACCCAGTGTTGGTAAATGATCGTAACAGTCAGGAAGTATAGTTGTGTGTTGTGTGTGTGTTCTTGCGTTTATGGGTGATGGGGTGTGTGTGTTCTTGCGTTTATGGGTGATGGGGTGTTGCCCCAAGAGTTCTGCCAGTTGCTGGTGGGTGCTGTGGGTGGGGCGCTTGTCACTGGTGGACGAGAAGAAGTAGCAACTCTATGTTTATATTATTGGGGTAATGTGGGGATAGTTTGTGGACTAGTTGGTGTGACTGAAAGACAAATGAGTGCTTATTTGCTAGTGAGCTGTTTTTGTGTATTTTTTTTCCTCTGTCATCCTTTTGTGTTTCAGTGGGGACATCAGCCAAACAGTTGCCCTATAAAGCTTGTTCGCTGCTTTCAGTGTTCTTTTTTCTGAGTGTTTGGACAAATCCTACATTATAATAAAAATAAGTACACAGGAAAACAGCCTTAGGTTTAATCATCTCTCTGCATCCTTCGCCCAGCCTTTTAAAAAGAGGTCTTGTCTTTAACTACCATCTCTTGATTGACATCTCATTCAAGCATACACACAATAATATAATGAAATATAATGAAAAAAAAAAAATTATATCGTTATGTGGTGTTAATATTTTTGATGTAGATAAATGTCAATTTATATGAGTGAATGGACTGAGATATGGGTGCATTTTTCAAACAGATATGTTTAAGGAATATATAGTATATTCAAATACAAATAAGTAAAGGGTGCGTCCTTCCCATCTGGCTAGACTGGGGGACAAAATGATAGTGAAAACCGTAAGCAGAAGCCAGATGGACAGCTAAGGACTGAGATGAGATCTTGTCTACGGCACAGTCTGTGGTGCTGAGCCATTTGTACGATAGAGACTTCAGCCATCCACTGCCTCCCATATTATTACCTATCATTTTTTGAAGAGGTGCTGTTTATTTTTAGATTATACTTCTGGGTGGATGAAATTCGTGTGTGTGTGTGTGTGTGTGTGTGTGTGTGTGTGTGTGTGTGTGTGTGTGTGTGTGTGTGTGTGTGTGTGTG